>JASDQU010031023.1:0-21693 GCA_032191745.1 Picea mariana | reverse complement strand
AATACACAGATTTACCTAGGGATGTAACATGAACAAGTCCAAACACATCACTATGTATCAACTCTAAGATCCCCTTTGCTCTTGTAGCACCAGATGGGAATCTTAATCAATTGTGTTTACCATATATGCAATGTTCACATAAATCAAAATCTAGAGTGCAATTAGACATACCTTCAACCACACATTTACCATATAGTGTTCGAAGGCCCTTTTCTCCAATATGACCCAGTCTTTGATGCCACAACATGGTCTTCTTTTCAGGGACAATATTGGTCTTTTATCATTCATTTCTCTACTCAGGGACAACATAACTGTTACACCCATTAGTATAAGTTCTTCCCAACAACTTGTACAGATTTCCACATCGAACTCCCCTCATCAACACTATTTCTCCTCATACCATCTTGCAAGTTCCCTTTCCCAATACAATATCCACCCCTGCATCATCCAACTTGCTTACAGATATTAGGCTTCTGGATAGTTTTGGAATGTGCAAAAGCCCAGGGAGAGTTCTAATCCTTCCATCTTTTAGCAACAACTTAACCCTTCCACATCCCATGATTTTTTTTGTCGAGTCATCTCCTAGGAATACATCACCACCATCATATTTTTCATATTCAGAGAACCACTCCCTGTGAGGAGTCACATGGTATGACGCACTTGAGTCAATCAACCATGCATCATGGTTTTCATGTGTACCTGTATATGCCAGGTAAACATCACCTCCTTGTTCAGTGGAGGTTTTTGCCTCTGTGGAAGAGGTACTATTAGATCCCTTTGGTTTTTCAACCTTCTTAGACTTGCAATTTTTCTTATAATGCCATGTTTTACCACAATTCCATCATTTCCTCAAAGATTTTTCTGGAGACTTAGATCTACCTATAGATTTAGATCTCCCCCCCCCGAAGGCTTACCATGATTCCTGTCTTGGGTATGACCTCTTATAAATAAAGCATTTGTGCTATGACTATCCATGCTTTTCCACCTTATCTCTTCAGATAAAAAGGATGAAACTACATCCTCATACTTCAATGTAGATTGAGTGGTACTACCAATTGCTACAACCAAATTATCCCAAGAGTCTGAAAAAGAACATAACAAAGTAATACACTTATCTTCTTCTGCAATTGTAATATTAATAGAGACAAGTTGACTTACCAGATTATTAAAGGCATTTAGATGTTCTGTCACAGAATCTCCATCTTCCATCCTAAGATGATACAACATCTTACGAAGAAACAACTTGTTTACCAGGGACTTTGATTGATACAAATTCCCTAACTTATTCCATAGTTCCTTGGCTATAGATTCTCCTGAGACATTCAACAACACTGAATCTGCCAGGAAAATTCAAATAGTACTCCTTGATCTTCTGTCCAACTTCTCCCAATCTTCCTTTGACATACCAGTAGGTGGTGTACTAGTAGATTGTGTACTAGTCGTCTGTGTGCCAGTAGGTTGCGTACCAGTAGGTTGTGTACCAAGATCCACAACGATCCATTGTTCTTTGTCTACAAGAAGGTCCTCCATCTTGAGCTTCCATAGCTCAAATTTTTTACCGTTTAACTTCTCTATCTCGATTCTAGAAGAGCTCGCCATTCCTCTTTATACACTCGAATAACCACTGCAAAATCTCCCACTAAACCCAGGTTTATCACAGACCCAGGATAAACTTGATCTATCAAGACTGAGCCAAAACCTCAACAACAAAGGCATCCTTCTGAAGCCAAAAATGAGCTATGATGCCACATGTAAATTTTAAACCTATGAAGTAAAGCAATGCATATAGATTCTTAAGAAAAACATAATTCAATCGATGGCTCATACACATAGTACATAGAGATTTATACCGGAAACCCTCAACTAGGGAAAACCTCTCTTATATTCATTATATAGAATTTCACCATTCACGATACAATATATACAATGTTTTTAGGTATTCCGTAGATACCAAAACCATAATCCCTTAATTCGGTATTAATTTAGAAAACTGCTAAAATTAGCAAAATCTGCTAAAAATAGCAAAAATTGCTAGACGCAGTTGTCGAAGGGATCGTCGGATGAAGTTGTCGAATCTGACGTACCCACACATACACATGCAAATAATATAACACATAACCAACATTCAGTTCCATTGGAAGGCTATAAATGGGCCATATCCAAGCTATGGAAAAAAGGGAGAAGAATTCAACTTTGACAGCAAAGTTACTCTGGAGAAATTACTCACTTCATATCGAGTTTGCATCCCTTTATCCTTTTAAGTATGAACACATTGTTCATCCCCCAAGCTCTTCCCTACTTGATGGAGAACCTCACTATCTCTCTTATATGAGTTTGCCTTTGGTGGAGGATTGAAGTGGTGGAGGGCCAACTGGAAGGGACTTAGTTTCTCGGTTCCAAACGTGCCGACACAAAAGTTTGTCATTCATATACTTTTGTTGATTACATTTGAATAGAAATACTCTTTTTTCGTCCAATTAATGTCTTGCAAATATTTGAATTGTTATTCCATAGGAATATTTGTTATGAATATTGATGGATTATGTTATTAAATGTGCTAACTTTATATATTATCACCATATGCTTGCGTATCTTGGTTGTTGAGGAAAAGTTGTGGGTATATTCCTTTGAGTCGAGTGCTTAACAGTGGACTTCATCGAACGTTTGGGTGATGTATTCTCTTTATCTTGTCTTTCTAGCATATTTGTTTATATAGCATACTTGAGATGAGAGTGGATTTCTGCAGTCATTTATGTCTATTGTGGTTTACCCCATGCCATAAAGTGATTTTCCTCGTGATAAAATTGCTGACCATACTGGGGATAGGATCTTCTTTTCGTGGTTTGAAGTGTTTTTCTCCTTTTATTTCTCTCCTTTATATCGATTTTCTTGTCCTATGGTTGCTTGACAACCTCTGCTCATTTTGAGTCCGAGTGATCCAGATTATTTTCGGCACAAGATGAGAGTGGAGATATAATAAAGCAATGTACAGAGATATCTCAGATATCCAATAATATAACAAAAATGTATCATATATGCAACCATAAACATAGAGATACAGTAATACACAATTTTCTATTAATGAGCGAAAATGTACAAAGATTGTAAAAATACAGAGTGAAAGACTCATTAGAATGGTGGCAACTTATTTCTGAGAAGAGATGTGTTCGCTACTCACATTCGCAAGAAGATGATTTTACAATGACGCTCTAAAGGATTTTTTATCATAAATAAAATCCAAAACCCTAACCCTGGAAGATGAAAAGCCAATAGTTTTGTGGACCCCATTTTGGGTAGTTTGGTGTATCAACTTCCCGGGGGCGTAACTTTGGCATACGATCTCTGTTTGGGGCGCACGATAACTCGTTGGAAGGCTATCCTCAAGGAGATTAATTTAGGGGGCTCAATTAGATCCTTTGGCTATCATTGATAAGCTCAATCCCAAAAAACCTTCATTTAGTCCCTCAAAATGGCCTCGTAAGTTAAAAACTGCTAAAAATAGTAAATTACCGAAATTGCCAGAAAATTGTTTTGAGTGAGTTGGAAAAGGTGGGTGGCCATCGATATCCACTTCATTGAACGTCTGGACGAGGTAGGCTCTTTATATTGTCTTGTTATAATATTTGTTTATATAGCATACTTGAGATTAGAGTTGATTTATGTAGTAATTTCCATCTGTTGTGGTTTACCCCATGCCATAGAGTGATTTTCCTCGTAACAGAATTGGCGACCATACTAAGGATATAATATTTTTTTTTTTGGTTTGAAGTGTTTTTCTCCTTTTATTTCTCTCGTTTCTATCAAGTTTCTTTTCGTGTGATTGCTTGACAGCCTCTGTTCATTTTGAGTCTGAGTTTCTTAGCCTTATCCTTAACCTGACAGTGTTTCAATACATATACATGGGTTTTTTCCTGACAGTTGCAT
The DNA here is from genome assembly GCA_032191745.1 of Picea mariana. NCBI lineage: Eukaryota > Viridiplantae > Streptophyta > Pinopsida > Pinales > Pinaceae > Picea > Picea mariana. Next base: position 17,769 of record JASDQU010031023.1, on the reverse strand, counting down.
ACATATGCGAGATGTCATTCTGTAGGAAGCGTATATACATGGTTTTCCGGTGAACAATCATGTACATCATTATTGTATGCTTGGTTGTTGAGTTTGATGTTTGTTGGGTATGTTTTTATGGTTGTTGAATTTGATGTTTGTTGGGTAAGTTTTTATGGTTGTTGAGTCTTCTTAGGTCTCTATTATGACTGTTAAGTGCCTATAGAGTGATAGGAAACCTTTCTTTGGTTGAATTTTCGGGAGGTTTTTCTTTCTCAACATCCTTTTCATTGATTGTCCTTGCATCTTGGGCTGAGTGTTTTCTTCTTGATATCCTACTTGGTTTGTCTCTGTTTACAAATAGTAGAATCTTTATATCAAGTTGTTGTTCAGTCCTTGCATTTTCATTATTTTATATTGAAAATACAAAAATAATAAACATTTTTCATTGTTGGCATTTGATATTTTGGGTTCTTATCGTTGATCTTAGTACCTGTATGGAAATATTGCATCTTATTTTGAATTGCAGAATTAAATTGAAAATTGAATTTTGAAAATCTTAGCATTTATTGGGTTAGGACTTTGCATTTTATTCATATTCATTTATTTTACTTGTTGATTCATAACGTCATCAGTTTCACGACCGCACATTTTTTAGTAAGCAAGGCCACTAAAAGTAATGCTAATAAATTTAAAATTGATTAGAAACGATTTTATTTTTAGCGTGCACAAACTAGCTTAGGATTTAGAGCCTTGGAATAGGATTTTGTGAGTAAAATTCTCCAAGGCTATTAAAATCAACATATGTGTTTGACTAAGGGAGTGGTGAAATCCATTGTATAATTGGTGACATCAGGAGGCTACGTTTACACCGGAGTTAAGCATGAGGTCGTTGAAGTTGGTTGAGGGGATATCCCCCCAATACCTTCTTAGCGTCAGATATATTTCTGGGGATCTATTCGTATATGGGGATCTTTCTAGTACCTTTACCTCTGTGAGAGGCGGTGCTTTAGATATTTTGGGCTTTGTTACCCTGCCCATGCAGTAGACCTGACTTACGACTGTTCACCTGCGCATCGATTACAACGTGGTTGCTTAGTTTCTTGACATAGGTACCACATAGGTTACTTACAGGGGTTATTCTGCAGGTACCCTAAGTCAGATAAGTGTCGGACAACACACAACTTTTATGGAGGATTACCTCTCTGGGGGGATCTAACCGACTGGTTGTTAAGCCCACGAGGGCCCTTATAACTGATTATGATACCTCTGATCTTTTGTCGGGAGTCTCAGGCCCCTCTTGGGCAAGGAATACCTACTTTAGGGAGGGAGGGCCCTTTCAGCCACTTTATCCTGTTTGTGTGCATATTGGCCTTCTGTTTATTTTGGTGTGCTCTTTGATTATTAGTTGGCCTTAGGATTTTGTTATTTCATCGTGAGTTTTCATTCTTATGGATAGTGGAGTCCCCTTGAATCCCTCATTTAGCGCTACCACCCCCATGGTATCCGCTCATTTCATGGGGACGCACCCGTCCTTGTTTCATAATGGTATGCAAAATTATGATACTCAGTCAATACCTTGGGCCTCTAAACATCTTTCTCTTAATATGCCAAACATGCATTCACCCTTTCCATCCTCTCCCTCACCTGCTTATATGAATCCTAGTTTTGGATCTGGGGGCATGATGACTCCTTTTCCCACGTCTTTGTTTGATGGGAGTCATATCCCTCAATCGACTCTTACAGTAGGAGGTTGGAATCTCCCTTCTTACAGATCTAATCCTAGCTTCACTTTTACAAGAGCAAGTGCTCAAATGGGTGGTTATTCTGCTTATTACATTCCTCCCAGCTATCCTTCCTCTGCTATGCCAATTCCTACGAAAACTTTTCCCGTGACAGACCTCCATCTATCCTCTAGTATTTCATATGGAGGGAGTCATTTTTATAGTACGAAAAACCCCCTCTATGGGGTCCCTTCGCCTGGGGGAAACATATATCCTCACCCGAGTAACCCTTGTCATGACGTTTTCTCTTCGCAAACATCTTCTTCGGTGATGATGCCTTTACAACCCTCTATGAATCAATTTGGTGGAGGATACTACCCTACCAGAAAGAGCCACAGTGTATACGAGGAAACTTCCTGGTCTACAATTTCTCAAAACCTGTCTTTCCTGGGACCTTGGTCTCAAATGCCACAACCAACCCTCGCCACCGGTCTAGTCATACTGGAATTATGTAACCAACCTCTGCTAGTCATGTTGGAGATTGTTCGACAACCTCTGGAAGACATGTTGAAGACCATAAACCAACCGTTGCAAGTCATGCTGGGGGCACAACTCTAGTCACTATGAGTCATACTGACATCACTTCTCCAACCATGGTCAACCATGTTGGAGAATAATCACCAACCTCTATACATCATGTTGGAGATGGACCACTATCCTATGCAAGTCGCATTGAGAGCATGTCACCAGCCATTGTGAGTGATGTTGGAGGAATTCATATGATTGAGGAGCCTCGACGTATAGGACGTAAGCCCAGGTTCCTTTGTAGGCTTTGCAAAGGAGGTCTTTTAACTTGCTTGTGCCCTACTATTGTTGTAGTAGAATAAGTGCAATCTCGGTCTAATAACCCTTCAGGTTCAGAGTCATATTTGGTTTCCCAACATTTTATTTCTTCTTTGATTAACAAAACATTCATGTCGATGGAATCTTTTCCCAACACCACCCCTGTTTTGAGGAGTGATACATCTTTTGACCATATCGTTAAAATTTCTAGTTTTGTACCTTCTGAACAAGAGAGTGTTCTACTCTCCCCGAGTACGCTCCCTCCAAGTCTTAGGGATGTTCCCTTTGATTGGGATGGTCTTGTGGGATATCAAATTCCTTCTTGTACACCCTTTCAGTTAAGGGGGGATCTCTGATATATCATTGAGAAGGTAACCTCTGCGATTATTTTATCCCCCTCTACTTGGAAATATTTGGGTTTTCCCAAGCTTGTGTCAATTGTTTGTAAGTTTCTAACCTTTCAAATAAGTCTTGCACAGGAGCCCTGGCCTCCCCCATGTCCCATTGCTTATACAACTCCCAACAAGTCCAATTTAAGCTCTTTTCCTACTCTCTAAAAAAGATAAAATATTGTCGAGTGAACTTGTCTCTTTCACACGTGTAAATTGGATTTGAAAGAATGTTTATTTGGTGTAAGTTTACCCCTTTTTCAAACCAAGTAGACTAAATTTACGAAAAAGGACATTTTTTGGTGTTAAGTTGTAATTGCATCTCATTCTCTTTCTTGCGGTATTGATCCTATTGTCGGTCTTGCTTTTGCATTATAATCCTATTACCTCAACAGTTTGCATCATCATCCAAGCAGAGCCTTGTTTATATCCTTTGCAGCTTGACACCCTATACTCTAAGAGGAAACATTCCCCCGAGTGTCCATATCCTACATGCACCTCCTTGCATTGAGCATAGGTATGTTCCAATGTTGGAACTAGTTTCTTACTAGTGACACTCATTTCCTCCTCTATATCATCGCATTCATTTGACTATGAAAAAAAAAATACTGGCGGGAAAATAATATTATCCTATATTTGCAGTAGTCGTGTCGCCTTTGAATAGAGCACAAATTTTTGAGTCCACTTATCATCAAAATTTTGGGTTCATCATGTGTTATAACCCTAATTTGCACCAGACATATTTACCTGGCATCAGTCCATCTTAGATTCCTTGTTTGCCAAAGCACTGTTGAAAAACTCTTCTTAAAAACCTATTTTATAAAGGCCCACACCCCTGCTCCATTACTACACGCGTGCAGTAATGGAGCAGGGCGCGTGGGCCTTTATAAAAGAGGTTTTTAAGAAGAGTTGTTCAGCAGTGCTTTGGCAAAGAAGGAATTTGAGATGGCCTGATGCCAGGTAAACATGTCTGGTGCAAATTAGGGTTATAACATCATGACCTTAGGAATTTGAGCTCATTACTTAGAATTTACTCTCCCGACTGGTTACTCTTCTAGTTCCTATGGAGAGTTTGATTGGTGCCTCCTACATCACAAAGTTTCATCATTGAGTCTATGTTGTTGGAGTCTTCCATATGTCTCATGATTTTGTTCAAAGGATGTCTATCATCCTATGTCGACCATTTCTCAGAACTCTTGACTTTGCATGTCAGCCATACCCTCAAAGTGTCTCAAAGTTACATGAATTTGTAGTCCTATCGTACACCCTGGTCATACTTTCATCATTGGTAGGTAACCTTGAACCTAGCAGTCGACATTTCATCATTTGTCGATGACTGAGGGGTTTCCCTTGTGTTCGACAGAAAGAAATCTATTCACACATTGGGATTCATGCAGTTTCTTGGATGTCATTAGCCTTATTGGTGGTTTCCTCTCCTTTGTCAACAATTTTCCTTATTGATTGTTATTCAGAGGGTGTTTTTTGTGTATCGCTTGCATTTGGCGCACGTGAAACACGCACAGGGTTGTTGGTTCGTGAACATGTTCTTCGTCCATATTCCTCCAAATCATAAAGCTCTTTATTTATACCTCATGATGAATGATGAGAGATGCTTTAATGATCTCCTTTCATTGAGTCTCCTTCCATCAACTTCAACCCATCTATTCTGGAAATGAGACCTAGAGTCCTATAAGTACCTAGAGGCTTGGAGTCATTAGTGGCAGGTTCTCTCGTCATCAATAGCTGGGAATACATCAATGTCTCCTAATCAATGGATTCTTCAAGTGTTTGACCTTAACACCTTTATTCACACTTGTAAGAATGTACTCAGTGCCTTGATACCTACTTTCATTATTGGTAGGTTGTCTCGCGTTTGTTAATGGTATACCTTAATGACCAGTAATCAAACAAAGTCTCATTGTGTTCGACCTCAACTCCTTTATTCACATAATGTCGACTTGCACCTTTGGCGGATTGTGTAGAAGACTTGAAGACATCCATTCATAGTCACATATTTCATGTGTTGTTGCTATCTCTCATTGGACCAATACCTGTGTGACTTTAGTGATCATGGGAAATCAGATTTTACTCCATTGTATACGGATATCTTCAGATTGATTTTGAGACTGGTTTTACCAACCCTTGTTTGTGACTATGATAGTCAATGGCATGTAGCCACCTTTGTATTGCCTATCCATGGCCATGAAAAATTGTTTGGTATATTTTCACATGGATCTGCAGTGTTTCAAATTGGCATCCATGTGCGCAAAGTTAGTATAGATTGTAATATTCTCATGAGAAACTAGTTCACCCAGTTGGGTCCCCATTACTCCACTTCTGGTTATTATAATGTATTTCGGCCATCGAAGATACTCATATGACCTCACACATTAGGTGGAATATGTTATAGCAATATTTTCCTCACCCTATGAAAATTTACTCATAAGGCATTTTCCATTCCCCTATGCAGACTTGAAGTCCCTTTTTGCAGTTCCCAGAGCTAAAAATAATATTTTTCCACATATACACGCCCTAATAGTTATACAACATCTATATACACAAGTTGCACCATTACAGACCACATACATCAGGTTTTGTGCCCAAAATTAAAAAATGGTGTTGGGTTTCCATGTCACATCATGAGATCCATGATCCTTGACCTTCCATATACTGGAAACATCCTCACCCAGCCCTTCAGTTCCATTGGAAGACTATAAATGGGCCATATCCAAGATGTGGAAAACATGGAGAAGAATTCAACTTTGAGAGCAAAGTTACTCTGGAGAAATTACTCACTTCATATTGATTCTACATCCCTTTATCCTTTTAAGTCTGAACACATTGTTCAACCCCAAAGATCATCCCTACTTGATGGAGAACCCCATTGTATCTCTTATATGAGCTTAACTTTGGTGGAGGATTGAAATGGTGGAGACCCAGCTAGAAGGGACTTAGTTTCTAAGTTCTGAACATGTCGACACAAAATTTTGTCATTCATATACTTTTGTTGATTACATTTTAATAGAAATACTCCTTTCTCGTCCAATTAATGTCTTGCAAATATTTGAATTGTTATTCCATGGGAATATTTGTTATGAATATTGATGGATTATGCTATTAAATGTGTTGAATTTATATATTATCACCATATTCTTGCGTATCTTGGTTGTTGAGGACAAGTTGAAGGTATATTGCTTTGAGCGAGTGCTCAACGGTGGACTTCATTGAACGTCTGGACGAGATAGGCTCTTTATATTGTCTTGTTAGAATATTTTTTTATATAGCATACTTGATATTAGAGTTGATTTTTGCAGTCATTTCCATCTGTTGTGGTTTACCCCATGCCATAGAGTGATTTTCCTCGTAACACAGACCTTGGTCTTGTCCTAGCGGCTCTTGCACCTCAACATGAATGCACTGGCTCATCACATTATTACCTTTGCATGATATTGGGTTGTTGGACGAGACATGGCCACTCATGAAAACATCCTCCCCACGGTCCACACACACACTGGATGTCACCCTCCCATCCTTAGGCTCACCATGTGGCACTTGATCTAGGGGATTGAAGTCATAGTGAGCAAGGGAGTTGCAATCCAATTGAAGAGGGTAATCACTAATATATTTCCATGTAGAGTCCATAGGCTTAGAAGGGTTTGAGATTCCTTCATCAGCTAGGAAGTTTTCCAATTTATTGGCTTCATGTAAAACATGGGAGATAATGGGAGAAGGAATATGGGGGATAGTCAAGTGAAGGAGGTCAAGGAGATCTTCCATATGCCAATTATGAGAGACTTTACATGGAGGGGAACCATTTTGGATTTTAGTGAGTAAATGAATGATAAGACATGAGTATCCTTTAGCAATAAGTTTGGAAAAATGATGTTGTCATGTTATTTGAATACCTTGGATCAACACCTTGAGTTCCACCGCATTGTTCGATATTATTCCCATGAAACCATAGTATACTCTAAGTATTTTCCCATCAGCATCCCTGAAGATTCCTCCATAGTTGGCTGAACCAGGATTTCCTTTAGACACACCAACAAAATTCAACTTGATGAAGCCTGATGTGTGTGTGTGTGTGTCGGGGGGGTGGACTAGGAGGAAGGTGAAAAAGGGAAATGTTCATGAGAAGGTGAGGTAGGGGAAAGGGTATAGATAAGGGGAGCCATAAGGAGAGAATGGGGCATTCTAGGTCTTTTCATTTGAGATCCTCATCTGTCCATATTTTAGAGCGAATGGTTTCCACAATATTAATCTTGATCTTGTTCTAGATTGAAGGTGCATGAGTGAATTCATCTTTGAAAATGTGTTGGTTCCTTTCTTTCCATGTTTCCTATAGAACAAAACCAAGGAAGAGATACTATATGCAGTTAATTATGGGATTCTGGAAGATGGATGTATTCCAAAAAGATATAGTTTCCTTGATAGAATCTCTAATGCAAATAGTTTGTTGAAACATAATGGCTCCCTGGTCCCATAAAAAGTTGTTGAATGAATAGGAGTTCAATAAGTACTCCAGGGATTCAACTACTTGAAGGAACATTACACAGATACCCACACCTATGAAACCTTTCTTCTGGAGTTGATCCCAGGTAAGAATTTTCCCATGAGCAACCAACCAAAGAAAAGTGGCAACTTTTTCCATAGGTTCCATTTCCAATTTGTTTCCCGATATCTTCTGTAGGAACAACATTTTTGTCAGCCACTAGGGAATAGACTTCTTTGAGGTTAAATATACCCAATGGTTGGTTTCCCCATATTAGTTTGTCAGGGAGGGAGGAGAAGGTGATTTTTCTACTGGAGAGCTTAGATATCAGAGAGTGTAGAAGAATTAAGGGAATTTTGAGGTCTAAAATGGGTCTCAAAACAAAATATGTACTATCAAAATAAACTTGCTGTTGATGTTAGTGGTAGCATCGAACAAGTGATTCCACATTGGAATGTGTCTAGAATGTGGAAGTCGTCGAAATCCTAGTGTGAGTTTACTTTAGTTAAAAGGAATTAATTAAAAAAAAAATGGTTGTTATTAGTGAACTCAACTAATTAAGTAACATGTTTATCATGCAACATGTAATCTAAATCTCAAGTGAGTGTGAGAAGTAATCTCAACCAAATATCACTTTGGAGATTATAAATAGATTGTGACTCATTATTATAAAAGCAAGGCTAGGGAGAAGGAGGAAGAGACTTTTGATGAGAGATCAAAGTGAGAGACTTTGGTGAGAGATCAAGGTCGAGAATTTTGGTGAGATGCCAAGGTCTAGGATAGAAAAGAAGGACTTTTGCTAGTCTGAGGACTGTAGAAGCAAAAAAGGATTTTTTCTAGTGTAAGGAGTGTAGAAGCAAAGAAGGACTTTTGCTTACACATAAATGAGGAGATATCACTAGTTGGGTGAAGAGATTTCATCCAAGTGTTGAGACAGAGAGGGTTGAATCACAAAGGATTGTGATTAAAGATATTGGATAGGTGGAGAAGGACTTCCATATAGAGATCATACGGGTCAAGGAGAAGATAGAGCAAAGGAAGTGACATGTGGGTTTCATAGGATAGAATCCAGAGGAAAGAATAGCACCATACAAAAGTGTTCATATGGGTTTTCCGTACATGCACGTGGTTCATAGTGGAGACAATGGCATATGTACGTGAGTCAGCGTAAGGAGAATCATGTACACCTCAAAAAACACATTGTTCAACGACTGTATGACAGAGCAGACTATGTCAGGTTTATCTATAGTTGTATTTCTCATAGTGGGCCATTTTCCCTGTTACAAGATCCCTGATTTGACCTTAATAAAAGCATCTTGGAACTGTTTTTCCCTCCGAGAGGGGTAGTTTACCCAAAAACATTGGTGTCGATGTGTGAGATTTTTAGTTTCATTTTTTGTACTTTTGTTGCATGTTTAGTTGATTTCTCAGTTTCACTTTTAGTAGATAAAGTGATGTTATTTTGAGTTAATTGTTGGGTGTTGAGTAGGGAATCTCAACATGGTATCAAAGGATACCACGGGTTGTTAGAGAGACAAATAAAAATGGTATCAATGCCTAGTCTATGAAGGAAGGAAATCAAGAGCATAGATCTCAACAGTTGCAAGAATATCTTGACATATCTATAACTAGGAGGTGAAAATCGAAGAACAAATTTCAAGAAAACAATAGTACTGAGGTAAAACAGGGTTTTTGTAAGTGTACTAAGGTATATGCAGGTCATAGTGGTAAAAATCGCATACATACATGATTTGCAGTGGGTACAATCGTTTACATATGCGGGTTGCAGTGTTGATAGTTGTGTACAAGGCCATACAAGATAGTACAGGGGTAGTTCCAGTAGAGGGTTATCAGATCAAAACTTGGAGCCAAGTCTTTGAAGGAGAGAGGGAGTCATCCTTTGAGATGCAATGGTGAACACATTGAATATTGAGGATAGGTTGGAAGGGGAAACCAAATTCTGGGCGTGTAAGGAAAGGATTCTTCTTCTATTGGAGGAGAATGACCTCAAAGAGTATGTTGAGGGTGTGGTTGCAAGTCCTACTAATATACAGGAATTGACAGCTCACAAGAAGAAGGAAGTGAAACAATTTTGAATATATGCATGGGATCTAGTAAGTGGCCAATCTTAAGTGTTGGAATATTAATAGTACTAAGAGGGGGCGTGAATCAATACTATGCATTTTTAATTCTTTTCATTTTACACCGATTTAAAACATATTAGCATTTATTATTTCAATTATTCATATCAGAAAGATATTCATCATAATCAACATATTACATATATAGAAGTGAAAGCCTTGAAAGTATTTTATAGACAAATGTCAATTTGTGGAAAAATAATTTTTGTGAGGACACCAATCCTCTTATGAGAACCAACTCATAAATCAGGCACCAACCTTGATGAGGACACCAATCCTCTTGAGCACCAACTCAATAACTTTAGGCACCACTTGCAAGTATATGAGGACATCAATCCTCTTAAACCTCAACAAACAAACCTGAAGAATTTTTGGTCTTCATTCAATTTTCGGTCTTCATTCCCTTTCTATGCAGTTCATGAGATATGAACTATGTACTTCTCGCTCACAACTTCATACCCTTTCACCTTCTCCCATCACCACACTTAGCTCGATTAGGTAATTGTCATTTATAGTGATTTCTTCCGTAGTATTTTTCCATGTACATATTGTGTTTGGTCGACTCGAGTACATCAATTCTCCTTCAATTCAAGCTTCAAATCCCTCCATGGAAACTGATATTTTAACTTTCTTCTATTACCACATATAAGCCTTAATGCCCAGGGGTCATCTATGATTTATCCATTTGATCTTGTCTATCAATCTACAATTGCATTTGTCGGGACCATAGTGAGTCTGAAACACTCAATATTAACCCAATCGTTGGATCTTTGATCAATGGTTGGTGTTGGTTCTCAGATTCCTTCTTGTCGTAGTCCGCTTGTCAACTTCACTTTGACCATGTCCTCTTTGATGGAAAACTGAGATCTACTAGCTTCCCAGATCTACAACTCACCAACATTGTGTACCTGCCAACACATGGACCAATAATTATGCTCCACGTGGTGATGCATTAACAGTTGAACTCATGTTGATGTCATCAAAACTTATGTTCTTGTTCAAGGCTCTGATAGGGAATTTTGTTTGTACTTGGCCCAATATTCTTAGGACACATGGTCCAATTACTATGTTACATGTGTACGTCATTCTTCTTCTTAGTCCCAGTTGCACTTGGGACTATAGAAATTGATTTTTCATTGTCTGTCAATTAGTTTTTGCATTGACAAAAAAATTATCGTTTTTTTCCATAGTTTAACTTTGTTGCAAGCGATTCAATTTTGTTTACTGGCTTCTAAATGGTCCTTCAAAACAACATCTTATTATCGGGCTAGCGGTGGACATTTAATAAGCAATTTAATTATGTAGTTGTAGCGCATGGTTGGGACGAGTGCATGTACGACAAATTAATAATTAATTTAATTATGTATTTGTAGCAAATGGTGCATGTACGGGTGTGGAATGGGTGCATGTACATCTCCCAAAGTTGTGATGTATGAGTACTAGACCATAATTGTGTGGGAACATACCTGTGAAACATTCTCCACACATAAGCAATAACGCATTGCACATTGAAATATTGAATAATTAATTAATTATTTAATATTAAATAATTAATAAATATATTAAATATTTAATTACTTAATAAATTTCACATTGTATATTGCACATTGCACATTAATAAATAATACCATCCCTATGTGGGGATATACATGTGCAGAGGTGCCGACAAATAATCAAAGAAAAAGTCTCTGCACATACAATGAATGTATACATAACCATAGTTGTGCAGGGATATACATGTGCAGAGGTGTGGACAAATCGTCAAAGAAAAAGTATTCGCACATAAGTACTAGCTCATTTCACATTGCAATATTAATTAATTAATTAATTGCACATTGCATATTGAGCATTGCACATTAATAAATAATTATTAATCTTTTGATTATTTGTATAGGATTATATTAAAAAAATTAAAAAATCATTTTTACACCAACTAATAGACATACCTATGCGAAGATATACTTGTGCGGAAGTGTGGACAAATCATCAAAGCAAAAGTCTTCACACATAAGCAACAACACATGCGAGGATTTGGTTGTGCAAAGGTGCTAAAGCTATATGTGTGCAGACTATATGTTTGTGCTGAAGATGTATTTTATTTGCTAATTGTTCGTTGTGTGGGGATATACCTATGCAAAGTGCATAATTTTTATTTTTAATATACGTATATACGTAAAAAACATTTTGTTAAGCATATGCAAATTTTAGTAAGTTTTACTCCACATTGAACACTTTACCTTTTTGCTTATTTTTACAAAGTTTTATGCTAAATGTTTTTACTCCAAACACTTTTCATTGCTTCCTTCATATGCTAACCTCACCATTAAACATTTCACTTATTTATTTACTAAGTTTTACACCACATTGAACAATTTATTTTTTTGTTTATTTTTACAAAGTTTTATGCTAATTGTTTTTACTTTATTCTTATCATTGTCCTCTTTGCATAGACAATACTGTTATTTTTCTTTATTATATGAATTATCTTTTGACAAAAACTATTCATTATCTATGCATCTATCTATACTAAGTTTCATTGTTCAACATATATTTCTCACTCGACAACATATTTCTCAATTGGCAAGGACTGCGCTGCCATGCATCCCTTGTTTAAAATTATCACCGCTTGTGCTCTTTCGAAGGTCAGTAAAGTGTTTTCTTTCAGTCTTCTCTTTCTATGTTTTTTAAATTTATCACCACATGTTCTCTTTTAGAGGTCGGTAAAGTGTTTGGATAAATGGTGGATTTCATAGATTTCTCAATTACAAACATACATGTGTCTTACTTTTTAGAAAACCGACATTCTATTATGTAGGTGGATCATCCTGAGAGTGTGTTTTTTTAACATAAGTTATCCTTTCATTCCCATCGATCAACTATAACGATTATTATCACGATTTTAGAGTGAGAGGGTTGAGGCCATTATATTTTGCAATTTCAATTGAGATAAAGTTTTCATTTAGCATTCTATTCATTATTTTACTGCCCTGCAACCTGATATTATGTGTCATAAATTAATTTCAAAATCAAAACAATAACTCCCAACTTAGATTGGATCCCATCGTCTTCTAAATTGATCCCTAAAGTAGTTCTCTAACATATTTATGATGAAATTGACATTGACTAAATCCACTATATTTCTAATCTTAGGCTTCAAAGCTATAGCTTTAGTAAATGCTTAGATAATAGTAGAGGCCTTTTTCCTTGTATATTTTCAATAAAGCATGAATATTTAAATAGTTTGTTGAGTGTGCAATTTAAGATAGATAAATGTTTTAGTGTTTTAGAAGAAGAATACTTACAATATACATGGAGCATATACAAACAGCCTTAACAAAATTGTAGAAAAAAAAGTAAGATAAATAAATAGATTGATATTCAACTGGATCACATATTAACTTTGACTTAGACAGCCATATAAAACCCAATAAACCGTTGAACAACAATAGAATTTCAAAGTGATGTAAGAGAAACAAGAAATTAAGAAGAATAAGATACCCAAAAATTCAATCGAATTGCTCAACATTCATTGCAAATTCAATCTCCAAAGAAGATACCCAGAAATTGCATGTTCGTAATTTTTTGTAACAAATTTCAAGGTTTTCAGCGATTTTTGGAAGTAGCTAGCTCTCAAGATTGGTAAGAAATATTAATGTTTATGGAGATGTTTCCTAACATACTTGAAACCTTTTTCTCCTATGTTGATCTATTCCCTTCCCCTAGTTACTTTTCGCTCATGTGTTGATCCATTCCCTTAATTACTTCTCATTGTTCACAATTTCCTTGATCTAATCTTCTTGAATTTATTCATTGAATTTGATTATTTATATGTGTATATATAATAGCTTGTGTAATTTGTTTTTAATTATTTGAGAATTTGTTTTTAATTAAGCCTACTCTATTTTTTTTTAATGTAAATTTATCTAACATAACTCTAATGTGACAACATCTCCCCCATACTTGGTTGTAGAGCACCTCTCATTACAAGTAAATCATGCATATTGGCATAACTTGTGGGGGGTGCAGTCTGGGTGCTTTTTTTCTTATGGTATTAGCGAGTTGGAATCTAATGTTATATTGTGAACTGTTTTCTAAATACAATGAGAAAGAGGTGCAACTTTGAGTTTGTTGGTTTTCCAGGCTAAGGGTTTCATGCGTTTTTAAGAAGCAATTTATAATACTATTGTTTACTTTATATTTTTTTAAGTGTCTGTTAGCATTGATTCTCTTGCATAATTTTGTTAATAACTATTTTCTATAAAATATACAAAATATATTTTACATCACATGTTGAATCTTTATAAGAGAGATAAAGAGGTGGCATATGTGCCATATTTCTATCCCTATGACATAGGAAAGCTAAGTCCTTTTGAAGACATACTTTTTATGATGGGGTAATGGAGACAACTTGTTCAAAGCTCCAATTTGATCCTATGACAATTGATCTTCATGTCATCAAGAAAATAGATGAGGGTAGTATACAAATTCTTTTAAACTTCAAACTTCACAGTGTCTCAAAAGAAGAGGGAGAAGGCCTTAGATATTGAGGAATGTTCATAAGACCTCAGTTCCTCTAACCAAGTCTTGTCCAACTTTGTATTTAAAAGATATCATCTAATGTTTGTTAATAGTGGGACAGGGATCATGAATTTGAACCCTTTGGAAGGAGACATGGAAGTAGATCAAGGATCTAGTGTTTTGAAATCCACACAAGGAAGAAAGTTGTACATGCAATTGGCAAAGGAGCAGGTTAGAGTTAAGGTACACTTTGGAGGCCCTTCAAATAGGGATAACCTCTCACGAGAGGAATAAATGATTTTTTTTTCTTTAAATATTAGGATGCTAAGGGTGCCCCATAAGAAAAGGTCCCTCAAAAGGCTCTAGGTTCGTAATATTGTTCAGAGGCTTTATTTATTTAGGAAACAATGTTGAAAGAAGAATAGGTAGTGGGGTATTTTCAAGTTTTATTTCCATAATGAAATTATGTAACTATTAATGCTTTGGGAAGGTTAGGAGAAGTAGTGGCAATAACATTGCAAATTAAGTAAATTTACCTGTCTAGAATCAACTATAATCTTATCTTTGTTTCTTCAGGATCTCAAAAAGATATGAAATTGATGAATTTTTATGGGCCATGTCACAATGAAAATGATCATTTGTTGAAGGCGTTTCATGTGAGGAAATTTCCTTTAAGGGATGTGGTCCATAGAGGAGATATGAACTACATATGAGCATGGTTTTAAGTTGGAATGAAATATGGGGGAGGAAGGGAAATATGATGATTTAGTTGGATTTTTAAAACATACTTTTGAGGAAAAGAATTTGGTTGATGTAGAGATTATGGATATCAAGCCTAATTAGAGAAATGGGAGGTCTAAGAAAGAGGATTTATAAAATATATTGGATTGTTTGGATCATTTTGTAGTCTTATATGATCTTGTAACATATTGGATTGTTTGGATCATTTTGTAGTCTTATATGATCTTGTAACTATATTGGGTAGATATAGATCTTGGGTGAGGGTAAAAGGTATCTCAAATCATTGCCCTATCCTCCTTTATTTAGAAATGGACATGAAGAAACCACATTCATGCTTCAAGTGTAATTCATTTTGGATGGACAATGAAGAAGATAACTGGTACCTCCACACATGGATGTTTTTTATTCCAAAAGGCATGAAACGATAAGAAAAGGTATCCCGAGGGGTTGTGAAAGCGGTTTTGTACTGATCTGCTGGGTGGATTTGGATTTGATTATATCCAAAGAACCCATCCATAAAGGATAGTGCCTCATGAACAGCACAGTCATCGATGATTTGGTCGATGAACGGGGTTGGGAAGTTGTCTTTGGGACAAGCGTGGTTGAGATCATGGAATTCTGTGAAGACGCGAATAGTTCCCTATTTTTTGTTAATAGGGGTAGGGTTGGAGACCCATGAAGTGTACGTAATGGGGTAAATGAAACCAACAACGCGTAACTTGTCAATTTCGGCTTTGATATCTGCATCTTTGCATGAGTGTAGGGGCATTGCTTTTAACGAACATGGGCGACATTTGGCCATGTGTTGATTCAATGATCAACTATAAAAGGATCAAGGCCAGGCATCTTTGTATATGACCAGGAAAAAATATCTCGGTATTCCTGAAAGATAGATTTGTAAGAAATGAGTTCTTCAGGGGAGAATGCAGTTCCAATGGTGATTTATTCTATGATTCTCGGTTTAATGGAAATGTCAATTTTGACGATGAGGGAGATGTTGGCCATATTCCCATCTTCAAAAGAATCTGGAGAAGGTATAGGGTTGTTGAACTAGTCTATATGCCCTGAAGGAATAAAATCCTTGGTTTTGATTGCACATAGGGAAGCTTGGGTAGGAGGGTGAAAGGCCTCTTGTGAAAGAAAAAGTGCTCAATGATGGAGCACATTCCATGGGAAAACATTGGTAGTGAGTTCCTCCAGGATATCTTTGTCGTAGTGGAAAATGTGAGAATACAGGGGATCCGAGGAGGTGACAGCGGGAACTGTTAATGGGTAAATGTTATTGTCCTCAAGGGGTGAGGACTTAGAGGGTATATCATGTACAGGGTGTGATGGACTACTGGACATAAAGAAAATGTCACGATACTCTGGATGGGACCTCCTTCGCTCGGAGACTAACGATGAAATATAATGAATTCTAGTAATGTGAGTCGATGTGGGGGGTGACTGAGGGGGCTCTAGCCGAAACATGTGGCGTACTATGACTAAGGTTTGGAGAAATTGAGGTAGATTTGGGCAATGATGAGTGTAATGGCCATATTTTGAACATATGTGTTACCCATGATTTTGGTCGTCATGATGATGCATTGATGATGGTGTACTCAGGCTCTTCATATGAACTTTCTCTTGAGAAAAGTTACTTTCATCTCTTCCATGAAAACTCATTTTTGAAGCAAGTTCGTAGGCTGCTAATATATTTGGCTGCGAGAATGACCCATTCTCGCAGGCTGCCTTAAGCCAGGGTGCAAACTTTTCGCACTGTATTGAACAGCTAGGGTGCGAACTCTTCCTAAAGCAAGGAAAAAGATGAATTCTCGAAGCTTCTAGAAGGGAATCTTCTAGAACGATGGGTTGGCATTCGAATGGTTATCCTAGTACTGGATTCCCTGATATTTTGGGATCATTCTTATCCAAGTAACTAATTCATTCTCTCCTATATATTGAGGGAATTCTCATGGAAAAGGTTAAGCAAGATGCATTGGAGAATTGGTGAAAGAATTGTGTGAAGGATTGAGCTTGAACAGCAGCTTGGAGACTCCAGCAAGTTTATCCAAAGGAGTTGATCTTCTTCATGCAAAGAGTGAGCAAGTGTGTGTATCAGAGCCAAGGGCCATCGAAAGGAATTTTGCGACATCAAGGCTCAGGTTGTAATCTTTACTTTCCATTAATATAATACAATGGCATGTCCCTTTCCCATAAAGATATTTCTACTTTATTGTATAATTCCTTGATCATATACATAGATTGACTGTTGAACAGATTGTGCTATCTTCACTTTGGTTGGTTTGTGTTGTCTTGGTCTTGGCTGCACGAGAGCACTGGAGCGAAGCGAGAGAAACAAAGACCATAGGAAGCGATAATAAGGTATGTTATTTGTTCTTGCCTCCTATTTAATTCAATGGTCGAAATCTAGGGAAAGAGTCATGTTTTGTCTTGCTTTGTTCTAGATCCATGTGGATCTAGGGAGATCTGTTAGTGTCCGCACTTACCGATTTATCCAATAACAAAATTGGCGACTTCGCTGGGGATCATCCCATTTTCTTTGTGGCTTTTGGTATTTTCTGTGGCCATTTTCTCTTGTTTCACTTTTCTCCTTTCCTATCAATCTCTGAGTCCTCAGGATATCGTGATAGACCCTCTGGGTCCAGAGCCCTTTTTAAATTTGGTTTCATTTTCCAAAAATTTGACTAGTTTCAGAGGTTCTCGCACTGTACTTCACTATAGCCTGCAAGAATCTATAGAGTTCGCACTCTGCCTTTAGGTTCAGTGCGAGGTTCTCGCACTCTGCTCAAGGGCCACCTGCGAGAATGCCTAATTCTCTCACTGTGTAGTATTGCCAGCCTGTGAACTCATTTTTTCAAAATTTTGGATTTGAGTTTTGGCATCTTCAACTTCCTAGATCAGTCTAGGTGCCTCATAAGAGTTTCTTGGACCATTGATTG
>JASDQU010031020.1:0-12046 GCA_032191745.1 Picea mariana | reverse complement strand
AGAGTTTCTAAATTAACATATGGAAAATCTTGACTATCTATAGATTAGTGGTCAAAAGAAAAATAATTGGTAGGGTTAGTTGTAGAATACAAGAAGAAGAAAAAATAAAGGTAGCAGAGTAGTTCAAGGAGTATCATTCAACTAAGATCAATTGATAAAAAAATTGGTATTTAAATCAATTGGTATAATTCCTCAATTGATATTCCTATGAAATATCAAAGACAAATAAGAAGTAGATCAAAAATATTAGTAAGATTCATACTCTTGTTCTATTTGAAAAAGGAAAGTGAGTAAAAACTCAGGAGGAGTATTTTTTTTATTAAATAAGAAAGTAATTAGATTAAGTTTTGAAAAGACTTGATCACTACAAAATTGGGATCAAGAAGACTACTTATTTGAACAAAAAAATCCCAATAAACTGAGATAAGAAGATAGTAAATTAACAGGGGAAGAGACCTTGTTAGGAAGAGCTACCCTTTCAGAAACAAAGGGGGAGAGTAGTCAGAAGTAGAGAGAGAGAATATTGACAGGGGGATTCATTCAAGTATGGTAGGTATAACATGATTCCAGGGGGAGTTACCCAAGTTCATATTCTAGTCAACAACCTGCAAATAGACAGATGTTGATTATAAGGGGAGAAACCCTTTGCCATTGATTTCAAATGGGGAGAGTAAATTCATAGGAGGAAAGCATCATGACAGGGGGAGTTTTTGTTTGAAGTTAGTGTGTTTCCCTTAATGACAAAGGGGGAGATTGTTGACATATTGTCAGTGATATGTTGTCACTGATGTCAATAGTTGATGTAATTACGATGTGATGATAAGTTGTTATGATGAATTGTAATTGTTGAGTTATCATATATGAAATTGTCATTAATGTCAATAGTACAATAGTTAGCAAATAATGTATAACAGTATGCAGAGTTCATGAAAAATATATGAAGTATAATAGTTAGCAGAAAATGTCAAACAATATGCAGAGATTAAAGCTCAGGAGGGTCAGAAAATGAAGAACAAAGCTAAAAAGGAAGAGCACATTATATAACTGTCATTGGGATTGATGGGAATACTAAGAAGTTGATCGATGCATAGGAAAAGGTGAGAAATATCAGCAATCATCTGATCAAGAAATTGACGGTGTTGATCATCTCATATAACAGATGTCAATCATATGAGTGATTGTGGGCTTAAGGACCGTTGAAGGATTTCTCAACGATGATATCAAGTTGTGACCGTCAGATTTGCAAGTGCCATATCAACAACAGGGATGAATTGTGGATAGAGAAAGGAGAATTAAACGACTCGCTAGTTCCATTCCTGCAATTTGTCTAGATCGTCAGATCTCATAAACTCAAATATCGAGGATTTTGGTTGATCCAACAAACTATCAGATTAATTCAGATTAAGTCATCAGCTGTCACATCACTTTTGAGTGAAGGATAGGATAAGAAAGGGCTGAGATCTGAGATCTTGATGACTCGAATTTCTATCAGATATCGGATCACATTAAGTGGAAGGATAGGATAAGCGAGGCAAAAGGACTAAGAATTTGAATATCCGAATACTCGACAAACCGTTGGATCATTCTAAAGTGGAAGGATAGGATAAGATAGAAGAAGAGTCGTTGGATTGAATCCAAGGAAAAATAGTATCACCGATAGATCAAGTCGTTGATCTAAAACCATGATCAACGAACAACATTCATTTCAGGTTAAAATTTGTGAGGAAGTTACACTTCAGGGAATCTCACTTCGAAAGTATTGTGAAGTCGAGAGAGAAAATTATCCGAAATCCTGAAAGATGAAAATATGAAGTAACTCTTAGCCGTTGATACGAGATATAGTTCAGATACTATTCTGACTGTTAGATCAGGGAGATCCATGTTAGCAGACCACATTAGTAAGGACATGTGGAAGACCATGTCAGCAAGGACATGTGGTAGACCATGTCATCAAAACATGTCATCAAGGACACATGGAAGACCACATCAACATAACATGTCAGCAAGGACACGTGGCACAGTCAGAGAATGACAAGTGTCAAATTGAAATCGTCATTTCAAGTATATGTAAATCATGAATCTGAGTGACAGGTGGCAACCACTTGACTCGTTCCACATCATCAAGTGATGTCAGCAAGTTACTTCACTATGGGAGTTTTACTTTGGGAGTTTCACCACCAGCAAATGACCAAAGTCCCGAAGTCCCGAATTGGACATGAGTCATCCAATCTGAAGAATACTTCGGGTGCATTCTCAACCATTGATCAAAATATAGTGTAAGGATAGCGTAAGTAGAAATACCCAAAGTGCCAAAGTAAATGGTGACCATCCATATCAATGCTTGATTAATTCCTAGTCGTCGGATCAAGTAGTGAAAGGATAAGTGTAAGGATTGAATCTAACCATTGATCTGGTTCTGTGAAATAAAAGTGAACCATCCAATCTGTTTGGTGAAATCGTATTGAAATATTTGAAAGGATAAATTCATGAAGTCCCTACAGTCATCCATCTCATCAAGAGATTAAATCGTGACCGTTGATTCTGATAAACTGCTAAAGCGTTCATTTGGCCTAGTGTCTGGTCATTATTATTAGTCGTATGGAATAGAGAAATAAGGGTAAAATGAGGCAACACTTTAAATTGATAAGCCTATGGTTCTATGCCTATGATCATATGAAAATGGTTTGAAGGAAGCGCCTCATACAGTTTTAATTCGACAGAGAGTTAACACTAGAACAATACAGAGAATCAATAAAAGATCAGATATGATCTGTTAGTGAACAGAGAATGTAGCAGAAGCATGAGAATGATATTATGAGTCGATCCATGTCTTTGATCAACTCATGAAGAAAAAATAACCAACACAATCATGATTAAAACAAAGTTAATTCATGAGCATTATGAATAAGGGATAAAAGGAAAAATGATAGTAATTAAAGATTAATATTATCATTTTAAATGAAAAGGTACAATGGTTCAAATATCAAAAGACACAATGATTCAAATTCACACCAGTTGGAAGACTATATAGACAAGAAGGAATGGTGAGAAGAAGTGTCGTTGAATTTGTTGAAGTATATATATTTATATATAATGGATTGAATGAATATCCATTTTATCAGGTTGGTTCTTGTTTACAAGATGGGTTTTGTTATGAGGATTGGATTCCTCACATCTCAGTTGGATCTGATATCAACAAGTTGGGACTTGTTGTGAGGGCTAGATTCCTGATTTCTCAGTTGGATATGAGAACTACAAGATGGTTCTAGTAACAGAGAGTTGGGTATCGCATAATTATATGAATATGATATTCAAAGATTGATATTATGTATTCATTCAAGTTATTTAAATAAATAAAATATTTCTTCTTTTATATATTTATTGAGAAAATGAAATAAATATTTGTTGTTCGGTTAATTTGTGAAAAGTGGAAAATTGTCCAAATTTTTGTGACACTGATTCAACCCCTCCTCTCAATGTCAAGTACCCATTTCAACAACTGGTATCAGAGCGGGTTTCTTCAGCACAGTTTAAACACTGAAGGTAGATTCAGAAGAAATGGGTGGACAAATTGTTATCTCTACAAATGAAGCTCCCTTATTGGATGGAACAGATTATTTATCATGGAGGGGAAATATGAAAAGATATTTGAAATCAAGAGGATCTGGAGTTTGGGATTCGGTATTAAGTAAGATCTGGCACTTAACTACTTCAAAGAGAAAATCCAAAACTACAAAGGAAGCAAGGAGGAACAATTCAGTAGCCTTAAAATCAATTCAGGATGGATTTCCAGACCAAGTCGGAGAAAAGATGAGGCACTAAAAATATGCTAAATAATTATGGCTTCAACTAGAAAATTGTTATCAGAATGAAACACAAGAAGAAAATAAATCCTATCAAAGTGAGAAACAAGACTTAGATATAGAGGATTCCTGTCAAAATAAATAACAAGACTCTAATGAAGAGGATTCTTATTAGAATAAAGAACAAAACTCAAAAGAAGAGAGTTCTTATCAAGATAATGAAGAAGATAAAGAAAAGGAAATTTTCAATTAGATTGAAGAAAATTGTTCACAAAAAAATATTTCTAATATTAATGAAATGCAGGATTCGATCACAATAAACAATGAGGAAGACAGACTTATCAAGGAATTGAGGAATACCTCAGTATTCACTAAAGAAAAACTATTAGGTTTTAAGACTGATATTATAACTACATTTGAAGTGATTAGTATGGAACCAGGAAATGGCCTATATATTGAAGTTACTAAGGATGTTTTTGATCATCTTAAGTCCACAACTATATGCACTCTATAGGAGTTGGGGAAAATACAAAAAAAATATATGATGCTACTACAACAGTTAAATCAATCTATTCGACGTTTCAAACCAAACAAATTTGGTCCATCATCAGGAAGAGCTTTAAGGTATGAGGGAAATCTGAAAATCATCAGGTGTATAAATATGAAAAGTTTTTTAGTAAAGAGTCGACTTAAAAATAAATAAGACCTATGATATTAATAATCAAATATTAATCAAATATTACTAATCAGTTTCTAGAATCTATCCTTGTGGTTAGTGTTGGGATCCAATTTTGATTGATCTTCGATCCATCATCTATGTTTAGATTGTTTGGTTGATTTTCAAACAATGGAAGTGTATGTAATGATGACAACAATGATAGCGCTTGTAGCCACAATGAAAATGATGGCAATATAAACATACCAGGTAATAATGTAATGGATACCATGGAAAATAGCAATCAATAAATGGATAGAAACCAGGTTGAAAATTTGGCATGCAATAGCAATAGTAACCATGCTATATCTATTGAACGCAGGAATTTAGTAGTCAACCTATCGAGCCAATCCATTGCCGAATACACTATGAGGTTACTAGAAAAGGGTTTGAACTTTGCTATTGCCCCTCACAAAATTCTTGTCGAGGATCTCCTTTGTAGCATTGAAAATGGAATTAAAAACCTCTCAGATTATGTTAAAGAATAAATCATGCAACATTGCTCAGTAATTCTCCGTAGAGGAAAACCACCAAAAAGCAATATCACCAAAGAAGAGTTTTTGGATTTAAAATCCCTCAACAATAATAAGAATTTAGTAGTCCTAAAATCAGACAAAGGGGATGCTATTGTGTTGATGGTCGAAAATGACCGTCCGTCAATTGGAAGAATGAGTCTGGTTTGGGGTTGTCTAAATAACCCAAGCCATTTGGTATGACTCGTTTCGATGGGTTTAATGGCTCCGTTGGCCAATCTAAAAATCCTAAAAGAAACAAATAAAAGAAAAAGAACAAACTAACAAATAACTATTTAGTATATGTGTGTGTGTGTGTGTGTGTGTGTGTGTGTGTGTGTGTGTGTGTATCTATATGACTATTTTAAATAATGTTTACAATACAGATATGTTTATCTAATTTATGTGCAAGATATACAAGTTGTGAGTTTTAATCTAAACTCACGAAAATCTATGAACATATGACTCTTTTGATGAAAGTAGATAAAGAAAGAAAAATAAGCTATTTTTTTGTTTTTTATCTTTATTTATCTATAAGATTAAATATCGAAATATACTATGAAATAGGAATATGTAGACGGTGAAAACCAGACCACATGTAAACGTTTCAAAAACAAACAAACAATAAAAGAAATAAACTAACCTATTAATGAGTTAATCAGCATATCTAACGTCTGTATGATCATGAAATGTCCATCCAGCCTGTCCAAGAGATAAACCTGTAGTGAACCTTTACACTATTCAGAATAAATGCAAAACAATATATAGACTATTGGATTTTAATGACATAATGATAAGACACAAATAGTAACTGTGATATTTATGATTGCAAGCAATTACACATAAGATAAATCTAACTGTAACCACCTGCTTTTAATCATTCAACAAAATTAAAGATAAACCTTACCATTTCAATTGAACGAGTGATCACTATTTTTTAATAACTGAAGCATCAATTTGTGGACTATATTAAAAGAAATTATCTTGTCGAGATAATAATTTCTGAAGAAAAAAGCTATAAAAAATTATCGAATTATCAAGATAAACAAACCATAGATGAAAACAACATTTACAGATAGCTAAAGAAAAAATGTAAACATATGTTCTATCCAAATTCGTGTATAAGTTTTCCACCTTCATCCCCAGGCCAAGATGTTTGATTACAAAAAATAATGAGTTTTTAAAGCCTTCAGAAAAGTAATTGTCTTATCTTATGAGATAAGATACAATCATCTATTGCTTACAAAAATAGAGGGGGAATGTAACCACCCAGATCATACTAAATATTCTAAAGCTAAAAAAGGTTTATTCCTGTTTATACAAAAATGGATCATAGATATGGCTAACAAGCCCCAAAAATGTTTCATATCACTTGGTCACCATGAACTCCTAGATATCATGAAAAGATAAGATAAAATAGAGAAACTTAGATACATATTTAACCACAATTTTGCAAATTTTGAATTAGAATAGACTGGCTATAGAATCTGCTGAATCTTTAGCTAGTCTATTTTAAAAATGAAATCTAATCTATTCAATAAACAAAATAATCTAATTTATTTAATGAACAAAATATAACACTATTTTAAGACAAAAGGAAATCTTACCTCTAACTGTAAAATCAAATCATATCACATGATCTCAGAATTGATTATTGCTGCTGCAGTCTCAACATTTTTTAATATGACATTACCTGTATTTTTCATGTGTTTCCCTTGTCTTTGAATGATAGAACGGAGCCTATGATTTTCATTTGTTAATAGGTCGACTTGGTCATTAAGGGATTTGATCTGTGACTGTAAAATAGGTATATTGGTGTAATACTTGTCAATCTAGAATAGGCAAGTTTCACATTGTGACTGTGTGACAGTCACTTGAGAATACCCACGGTTGTGTACTGGAACATCCCCAACATGGACTGTATATTTGTTACCCAAATTAATACCTGGAAACCCTTCACTATGTTTCAGACAAGGCGGTAGATTATTGACAAAGTTGTAAGACTGATCGAGGTCTGTTTGGAAAGAAAGAGGATCTTCTTCAACAAGAAATCTATCAATCTCAGAATCCAAACTTTCATGTATCTTGATCATATTGATCGAGCTCACATGAGGGTTTGATTTTTTTCACAGCTTCCTCAAAATCAACCTTCCAACTCTCTTAATTTTAAAACCCAAATCAATATCACCTTTAGACGAATTGCCCATAGGTTTGTATGCATTTTTGACAGAGATGTTAGGCTGTACATCTTGCTCATGGGTCTGCTCAACAACTTTCGGATCGGGTAAAGGCTTACTGTGGGTGGTTGTAACACAGGCCTAGGTAGATGAAGGGAATGTTGTAGGGTAGACTATAGTTTCCTCAATCACGGGTTTGTCAACCTCTACAGCGTTGAGGTTAGCGAAACCATTTCGGGTTAAAAAAGAGTCCTAGTCATCGTTCTGTAACTTCAATTGATGTGTAAGCATAATTTTTATCAAACCGTGGTGGAAAAGGATTGAATCCAAGCGTTTCTTTTTATACCTCTTAGCCATTTTATACAGGCTTCTCTACAGGTAATAAGGCATGTTTAAAGGAAACCCTATGAAATTCATGAGCAGACGCAAGTGATAAAGAAACACAAAACTAAAACGGCCTTCACATGTCACAAGTTGTTTCAACACTACAAGAAAACCATGCCATCGAGTTTTTAATAGAGACACTGACATACCTTTGTTACAGCCATTGATCTTTCGAGATGTAAAGAAAAGACTCCATGGAACCTCTTCTACCTTACCATTCTTGAACCACTTTTTCCCGCTGGAAGGGAGACATGTTTCTTGGCTTAAAAATTCCTCTATTACTTTTAGTTGAATGTCCCCCACCTTAGCTCGACATCCGTCAAATGAGAGTGTGAATTCCTGAGCAGTCTGTAAGTTGAAGCCCTGGAATTTCTCAAGGAAAACAAGCCAACCGTGACCCTCGAGATCCTCCCTTGCATTGTCACACATGAGAAAGGTCTGAGTGCCATTGGGTTCGATCCTAACAACCAAAGCCATTAAACATCTATAGGCAATCACCCAAACAGTGCGTATGGAGGGTTTGTAAGAGGAGACTGGAGCTATACTCCAGGCCCAAAAATCATCAACAGTATGTGGCATATGAGCAAAAAATTCATAACAAAAGATAGGCATTGTTTGAAATAAATGTGAGGGGTGTTGCAAAGCCCAATACCAATATTCTAAATGATGGGCTCAGTGTGATCAGACTACCACCTCTCTCATAGTACAGGCCATGACCAGGCGCATTAACATAAAAATGATGTGAAACAAAGTGGGTTTGGTCCTAAAGCTTTGGAGAGGGAAACTTATAAACCAAAACCTAGTGATAAGGGAACATATGACCAAGAACCTTACAAAAATATATCAATTCTTAAATTAAAAGGTCCTTTGTTGATACAAATAACAATCCATAAGCATGCTTGACATTCAAAGAGTCAAAACAAAGAGAAAAAACTTCATAGCAAGGAACAAGACTTCATTAAAAACCGTGGAGCCATTTTTCCTTTCATAAACCTTTCAAATAGAGTGGTAACACAGTCATAAGTTTTAATGCTTCGTTTTCATTCTTTCAGTCATGAACGAAGCATGAAAACAAATAAAACACTAGGAAAAATCGAGAACTTACAAATGTTGTTTCGTAAATCGCTTATGAAGAACAGAAAAATGAGCGACTCCAGTTAGGCATCTACATAGATCATTATTTGATATAAAAAGTCAAAAAAAATGTTGGGTTGCTGACATATTGTCATTATGAACAAAGATAATTACATTGAGAAAATGATAGACCATATCAATAATAGTGGGAGTTATAAGAAACTTAATACAAATCCACTAAAAAGGATTGCTAAGGAAGTCTCTAATGCCATTAAATTAAGAAACATAAATGACGTTGACAAAAAGAAATTGCTTGTTAGTTTCCCTTCCACCCCAAGGATCTACAGGCTTCCCAAGATTCATAAAGAATAATCCTCTCTTAGACCTATTGTCAACACAATAGGTAGTCCTACTTGTCAACTTGCAAAATATCTGGCTCATAAACTCAAACCCTTAGTTGGCAATACCAGCTCTTTTTTTAAAGATTCCACTTTCTTTGTAAATAATATCAAAGATATCAATTTGGAAAAGGATGGCACCCTAGTTAGTTTTGATGTTGTTTCTCTCTTTACTAAGATTCCCATTGATGGAGCTTTGGAGGTCATAAAGAAAGTCATTGACCAAGGTACTGCTGAGTTAGTTGAAATTTGTTTAAAATCCACATTCTTTAGTTTCCAATCAGACATATATGAACAAACATGTGGGGTTTCTATGGGATCCACCCTGTCTCCTATCATAGATAATTTATTCATGGAGGATTTGGAAAGAAAATCCCTTATTTACTCACCCTTTCAACCCAAATAATGGAATAGGTTTGTCGACGATACTTTTTTTATTTGGCCCCATGGTTATGAAAAATTAAATGAATTCACAAATCACCTCAATAAACAATCTAGTCACTTCAAATTCACTATGGAGGTTGAAGATAAAGGCAGTATTCCCTTTCTGGATGTCAAGGTCACAAAAATACTCAATGGATCCTTATCCCACGAAATATATAGAAAGAAAACTCACACGAAACAATATCTTCATGTTGAATCCCATCATCACCCTACCCAAAAATTATGGGTTATCAACACCCTAGCCACTAGGGCCCTAAGAATCTCTGATGATGAGCACCTTGATGAAGATAAAAAAACACCTCCTCAAGGTTTTCAAGGATAATGGCTATAAAAAACATCAAGTGCTTAGAGCCTTTCATAATTCCTCTAAAATACCTAGAAGTAAGACACAAACAAATAATGATGTATCCAAAGTTTTCTTACCATACATACAAGGGACAACATACAAGCTTGCCAGGATTTTAAAGAAGAAAAATATTGTGGCAACTTTCAAACCCATAAACACTATTAGGAATTCCCTTAGGTCAGTCAAAGACCCTGTTGATCCCATTGAACAAAAGGGTTTCCCTATGATCCCCTGCTCATGTGGTAAACAATACATAAGGGAAACAGGTCGATCCTTTAGAATTAGAATTCAAGAACATGTTGTTGATATCGAGAAAAATCACACTCGTCCCTTAGTGTTGGCAGAACATTTGGATAAAACAAAACATCATATTTGTATTGAAGAGGCCAAAATTCTTGCTAAAGTAGATCACTATTACAATAGAAAATTTAGGGAATCCATCGAAATCGAAAAGAAACCAAACAATCTAAACAAAGATGATGAATGAAAGATCAGTCAAAATTGGATCTCAAGACTAACCACAAGAACAGATTCTAGAAATTGAATAGTAATATTTGATTAATAATTGATTAGTAATTTATCTTAGGTCTTATTTATTTTTAAGTCGGCTCTTTACTAAGAAAACTTTTCATATTTATACACCTAATGATTTTCAGATGTCCCTCATATCTTAAAACTCTTCCTGATGATGGACCACATTTGTTTGGTCTGAAACGTCGAATAAAAAACTGATGCGATGAATCCGAAAGAACCACCTTATCATAACTCCAGTCGCAAAAGTTTCAAAGATGAAATATAGATCAATCTAACCATGAAAAGCATGGACAAAAGTTTCAGCTAGAAAACAAAGAAGAAGAGATCAAAATTTTGAAAACCGAAGTTACTAATCTAATAGAAGAAATGGAAGAATTAAAGACACATGACAATAAAATAAAAGAAGTACTAAAATAATCAGAAGAATGTTATGTTAACATTTATCCGATGGATGAAGTAGAAGAAGAACTATCAAAGGCCAAACAGAAAGTTGATTGGAGTCTTTATTTATATGACTTTGATCATAATGATTTAGACTATAGTTTTCTTCATGAATACACTAAATAATTTCTTGAAAAGAGTCAAAATCATATCATGAAAATAAAGGAAATGCTCAAAGACAATGAAAAAATCATATCTGAGAAAAAATTTCAATTAGAAGAAAAAGAAGCGGAGATTGAGAAATTGAAGAATGAAATCAATCAGCAAAAGAAGAAAATAAGGAATATGATGAACTTAACATAAACCTTGCAGATCTAAAATAACTAAGAGAAAGCAGTGTCAATCTGAAAACCCAACTTGAAGAAGCCAAAAGAAGATAGGAGGTAGTGAGGAATCAGTTAAAAAAAAGGGAAGAATCATGTCATAAGATGGAAGCAGAAGTTGTGAGTCTTGGAAAGGTGTTTGAGAAGTCAAACACTCAACTTGAGGAAATTAAAGAAAGTAAAGAATACCTAAAGATCCAGTTAACAAGGAAAGAAAAATCTTACCACATGTTGGAATTGGAAATCATCAATTTCAAAAAGATAATTGAAAGTACTATTGCAGATATGATGACTCAAATTGAAGAATCTAAGAAAAAGGAAGAAGCCCAGAAGATCCAAATAACTAAAAAGTAAGAATCCTGCCAAATGTTTGAATTAGAAGCCATCAACCTAAAAAGGATTCAGCTAGAATACGAGGAAGGAATCAAAATATTGAAAACTAAAGTTTTTAATCTAACAAAAGATATGGAAGAATTGAAGACATATGAAAAAACTATTAAATCCAAAGAAGTCTTGGATGAGACAAAAGAAATAATCATCAATCTAAAGACTCAACTTGAACATGCTAAATAAGTAGAAGAAGCCTCGAAGATTTAGTTGACTAAAAATGAATAATTATGTCAAATAATGAAGTTAGAAATAATCAATCTCAAAAAGATGAATGAAAAGACAAATAAGATTGTTAATTTCTAGAATAGCTCAGTTATCCTAGATAAGATTTGGAATATCCAAAGATCAGATGATGAAAACACTGGTCTTGGATATAATAAGAAAGAAGACAATAAAAAATGGAGCACCATTTACAAGCATGAGAAAGGATCATCCTTCTTAAAAGGAAAAAGTGCAAGTGCAAAGAAATTACAAGTCATGAAATTTGTTAAGGAAGACAACTATA
>JASDQU010031012.1:7812-19307 GCA_032191745.1 Picea mariana | reverse complement strand
CCCTAACTACCCTTTCCCCCTCTCTCGTTCACTCTACCACACTTAACACATTTCACACTTAGTTATTATTTCTGATTATTTACTTTTTAACCTTTAACTTCATTCCATGTTTCAAACATTCCTTGGATCACATGGAAACATTTTTAAGATATGGAGAGATGACACACAACAACGTCGAATTATGACATATGGAAGTCCTCCATTGGAGACATGTGGTGTGTAACTGAGATATCATATGAATACACATGGAAATGTATGGTTGGTGAAACATGGAGTATTTTCATTGGTTACATGTGGGTGATGAATCAGTGCTGACTAGGCATGAGGTCTATTGTGACAGGATTCTTAAAATTATTATTTTATTCATAAATATTCTAAAGGTCAGAACCTCATAACCTCCATAGTCTCTTCTCTCATGTTTCTTATTGAGTGTAAAATACACTTAACCATATATATTGATAAAAATCCCATACTCCCATGCATGTGGGATGGAGTTTTTTTTACTAAAATTCTAATTTACAAAGGAGGAGCATGAAATGCATCGAAGGGTTGAGATTTTCCCAAGACATCCAATCCAAAATGACTCAGTCACGAATTGTTGAAGGCAATATGTTGAGTTCTAGGTGTCAGAATCACGCAAAATTTATACCTTTGGAAATTTATTTCGATGAATAAGATGATGGTATAGGTTTCAAGGGCTGAGGTTGCTATATTTTCTTGATAAATTCAAACATCAGTCAACTTCATTTTTAACAGGCCTGCATAACAACTCAACTTCACGAGCTCATATCTTGAGATGGACAGGCAACATATTTGGGAAATATTATATCATTGGAATGATAAGCCGATGAAGGGGTGTCACTTCCATAAAATTAAAACATAGTCCCCCTCTTTAAAAGAGCAATTAATTGAATTTTCAAAATAAAAGTTTATTTAAAAAATTTTATTAGAAAAGAAAAGGGACCCATTTTGAATATGTGTATATTAATGATGTAATTTCATTGATGAGGACTTAATGAGGCTTTAATTAAAGAGAATACATCAAGAAAATAATTGTACGGGAAATTCAAGAGAGAAAAAACCCTAACTACTCAAGTAGTTAGAAGATCTCATTTTAAAAAGAGAAGAAGGGCTTCATCAAGGGTGCCAATAATCAGAATTATCATAAGGGCATGGCATAATATCAGAGGAGTAATAAGGTACAACCATAAATACACAATGAATCTTCCATTCAAGGAAAATAAATATGAATATTCTCCACTCTTTCTATTCTTCTACACCATTTCTCATAGCTTTATGCTTGAGTCTCTGAGTTGGTCACAAGGATGAGTTCTTGAGTGTTATTCTTGTATTCTTCCAAAATATTTTTCTTGTATGATCATGGAGTATTTATAGCCATATACATGACTGTCAAATCTTTTGTAATGATTTTTTTTTTCATGAATAAACTCCACAAATAATTACTTCGGGGTTGATTTTGATTGTATCTTGTAACTGTGAGTCTAAAGTATGAGATATTTGCGATTGACCTATCAAATTCTCTTTTGATATTGATAGTAGTATTGTTTTAAAAATATTTGAGATGATCAAATTATTCTCTCCTATTTCTTGTGAAAAATACATGGATGCATTTATATTTGATTAAGAAGATTGTGTATGTGATGTTGATCACAAAGAAATTCCGATGTTGAATCTCTCCTTCAATTTTTTTGTTATTGTAAATAGACTTCCTATTGCACATAAAGATTATATAAAGTTATTGAAGACCATTTCAATAAATAAATTCAAGAAATAAAGACCTAGGGTTTGCTTCCTAAGCATTCTACTAATCCAAGATATTCAAGTTATATATTTTAGCCAAAGAGGAGTACCACCTATTTAAAAACACAGGAGCATTCATATCCTCGGGAGGTTTCCATTTCAGTCCTAAAAGATTCAAGAATAAACAATGTCTTACTATAATGAATATGGAATTGAATCCCAATCAAACAAGTCCTTCCTTGCAATAAATTTTCACAAAAGTTTGATTAAAAAAACAAAATAAATAGCGAGGCAAAGAAAATTAGAAGACAAAATTTTTACCAGAGGAGAGGCTTTATGGGTGAGGGAGGTAGAGGATATAGGAGCCTTCAGTATCCTTTCCCTTGTTCTCTTTGCCTTGAAATTATTATCCTTTCCCTCACTCGCATGGATCATAGTCATCGTTTTGTTAAATGTTTCATTGTTACATTCATGGTTTTTGTAATAGGTTTTGTTATATATTATATGTTATATATGTTATATATATTATGGTGATGATGATAGACATGATGACAACGACGATGATGATGATGATGATGAATACGACAACGATGATGACGATGAGGAGGAGGAGGAGGAGGAGGAGGATGCCAATGTTGATTATGGTGATTATAATGATGACAACAATGGCGAAGATGGCAATGATGATGATGATGACAATGAAAATGATGATGAGGATGATGATGATGATGATGATGATGACAAAGATGATGATGAAAATGATGACAACATTGATGATGATGATGAAAATGATGACAATGATGATGATGATGATGAAAATGATGACAATGATGATGATGATGATGAATATGACGATGATGATGACTGTGATGACGACAAGGACGACGATAATGATGATAACAATGATGACAATAATGATGATGAAAATTATGATAGTGATGAAAATGGAAATGACAATGATGACGACAATGATGACAATGATTATGATGATGATGATGATGATGATGATGATGGGGAGGAGGATGATGACAACATTGATTATGTTGATTACAATAATGACAAGGGAGACAACAATAATGATAATGATGATGATGACAAGAATGATGAGTATGATGATGATGATGATGACAATGATGATGAAAATGATGATAATGATGATGATGATTATGAGGAGGAGGATGACAAAAATGGTTATTATGGTGATGACAATGAGGATGACGAGGACGATGATGAAATTGATGTCAATTATGACAATAGAAATGACGATGATGTTGAGGAGGACGATGACGATAAAGATGAGTAGGATGACAATGATGATGATGAGGAGGAGGAGGAGGACAATGGCGGTTATGGTGATGACAATGAAAATGACGACAATGATGATGGTGATGAAAATGGAAATGACAATGATGAGGAGGAGAATGATGATGATGATGACGATGAGGAGGAGGAGTAGGATGATGACAACAATGGTGATTATGGTGATGACAATGAAAACACCAAAGAAAAATATGATGATGAATATGATGACGATGATGATGACAATGACGACGATAATGATGACGATGATGATGATGAAGACAATGATGATGAAACAAATGATGACAACGACGACGATGATTACAATTTTGATGATGATGATGATGAAGATGATGGAAACAACGATGAAGATGATGGTGATGATGAGGAAAATGTTTATAATGGTGATTATGATGATGACAATGATGACTATGATGACGATGATGATGATGACAATGATGACAATGGAAATGATGATGATCATGACAATGACAATGATAGTGATGATAATGATGATGACGATGACAAAAAAGGTGATAATGACAATGATGACAATGGTGATGATGAGGAGGAGGACAATGATGATGAAAATGTTGATTATAGTGAGGACAAAGGCGACAATGAAGACAATGATGATGATGATGATGATTGTTAAAATTTGTGTATGCTCGTTTAACCATAGACAATGTCACATCATTTTCACCCAACGATAGGAACAAGTGCACCCTCAAACATCCTAACCTTTACATAGAATAATTATGGCAAGCCTACTCCAGAACCAAGAGATAAACGCTAGCTGCTAACTGTAGCAAAAAATCAAGACAACTAGAGAATTCCTTCTCCAAGTTTTGTGTGCGAGAGGGAGAGTCTCCATATCCACAAAACAAGTACCGTACAAAAATATAGAAGTTGTAGTTGCACTACTCTCCCAGACTTTCATCGTACAGATATCACCAAGAGTATCACCAAGAATATCACCAAGAGTTTCACCAAGAATCACTAACAAAATCACCAAGAGAATCACTAAGAGAATCACTAAGAGAATCACCAATTTAGTGCTATAGAGAGACCAAGACCCAAGAGATGACCATACGCCCTTATTCCTCCTTGTAGCTGCAGTTTGCAGCTGCAACTGCATCTCTCTACAAGACTTGCACACTTTCTGGCTTTCCAAATTAGCTAAAATGTCTTGTATTTATATTAATCTATCCAATGACTTTTCTGGCTGGGTCGGCCTAACTTTCTGGTAATTATAATTTTTTTTTCTATTTTTCATGTGGAGCCGACCTATATTTCTAAAAGATAATAATATAATATTATTATTCTGCTAGGTCGACTTGTCTTTTAGGGTTTCCACACATCGTTTTAATGGCTCGCTTTCTTCTGAAATATTCTATTCTAAGTTAAATGTTACATGTGGAAGTTAATACCTCCCGTAGCTACCAAAACATCAACAATGATGACGACGATGATGACGATGACGATGGTGATGATGACAGTGATAATGATGAAAATATAGATGATGAAAATGGTGATGATGACAATGATGACTTAGATGAAAATGATGATAATGATGAAAATGCTCACAATTATGATGATGACAATGATGACGATGATGGAGATGGTGGCAATGATGATAATGATAGTGATGACAATGGTAATGATGATGATGATGATGATGATGATGATGACAAATGAAAATGACAATGATGATGATTATGATGACGATGGAAATAATGATGATGGTGGATGTGATTATGATGATTAGGAGGAGAATGATGAAGACAATGTTGATTATGGTGATGCCAATGATGACTACGATGATGATGATGACAATGATGATGATGACGACTACGATGATGATGACGATGACGAAAACGCTGATGATGACGATGACGATGACGATGACAACAATGACGATGAAAACAATAACGATGATGATTATGATGGTCATGATGATGATGATGATGATGATCATGATGACAATGATGATGGTTATGACCATGCCAAAGACAATGATGATGAGCTAGATGATGAGAACGATTCATTGTAAGTTTGACGAATAGAGAATGTGTTGAATTTATGAATAAGTTCATTAGATGTTCGATACATAGAGAAAAAATTCGTAATTACAATGAATATTGGGGAGCCCATAATGTTTTTTAAGTACCATTAATTTTATCCTTATCATTGTAATATTTCGTTGAATATTGACCCAATATGCACTAGTGAAAAGTGTGTTATTCCACAAGTAAAATTAGTTCAATACCAAACTCTCTATACTATGACCTCATTGATGACATGCATTGAGGAAAAACAAAGAGAATATTACTTTGATATCGCTTACCTGGATTGTATAGAGAACAAAATGAATGGTAGGAATATGAATGGAAATACAGATATAGAAACACTTCAGGGAACACATTAAATATAGTGAGAACCAAATTATATCAGTAATTGAAACTAGAAAAGACTTTGAAATGAAAATCCATACAAACTAGACAGAATGGTGGTAGCTTATCTCTGAAGAGAGAGGTGTTGGCTACACTCATTCACAATATGATCATTACAAGAGGAAAAAATGGCCTTTTAACATAAAGTAATAAACAATGATCGAAAAATAAATAAATATCCAAAACCCTAACTCTAGGAGATGAACTAGAAAGAAAAATGTGAGCTCCTAGGAGTCTAGTTGATACATCAACTCCTTGAGCCACAACTTCTAGATACAAACTCCATTTGGGTCACACAATAGCCCGTTGGAAATATCTCAATGATAATAAAAATATTGTTTAAGGATTAGGATTTCGAAGAACACCCTAGTCCATCACAAGGCCAAAAAACACTATTTGGGTCCTTAAAATAGCATTGAAAGTTAGGCACCTAAAAAAATGGAGAAGAACTACCAAGATGTGGAACTATTATGATTCAGTTGAAGAGGTGGGTGGCCATCGATATCCACTTGGATCAATT
The DNA here is from genome assembly GCA_032191745.1 of Picea mariana. Classification (NCBI taxonomy): domain Eukaryota; kingdom Viridiplantae; phylum Streptophyta; class Pinopsida; order Pinales; family Pinaceae; genus Picea; species Picea mariana. The sequence continues at coordinate 13,274 of JASDQU010031012.1, read as the reverse complement.
AATGTTTTTAGAATATCCATTAATCTCTAATCAAATCATTAGTTAAACTAAATGAAAGACTTGAGGGGGGAAATGAAATCCATCAATTTGCACAATTCTCATCTAAGACTTAAAAGAGTTGTTTCATGTCATCATATTAGGGGTATACATAAAAAGGGGTATTAAATATGTCATGAGAGAATGATACCTAGGATATCTAATGAAAATAGAGAACTTTTAAATTGGAAAGGTGTATGGTAGGGTGGGGGGGTTCAATCAAAGTATTTTTAAATGTATTCTTTTATATGAGATGAAATTATGTATATTCTTTAATAAACCATGAATGCATGTGATTTTTCATAGCTTCACTGAGTGGACCCTCATGTGCCTGGTAAATTGGATTGATGGTTAACTCTCTTTTGTTTATTTTTCACTTTTGATAAATGGTTCAACTTTTTCTTTTTTTTCTTTGGAGGTTTAAGGTATGTGTTCCCAATTTTCCATTACTATTTCTATTATTTATTAAATGTTTAAGTAGATACTTATTTTATTTGAGACCATGTTGAGAAATCAATAGAATAAAGCTAGGATGAAATCTCAATCTATTTTTTTTTTAATAATGTGATTTTATTTAATAAGGGATCATATATAGATGTTATCACATACATAGAGAGATATTAGAACTGTACAAACTAGCTAAAAGAATGGAGATAAACATTTAGAAGTCCTCCTAATATCTCAAAGATTAGGGAAAGGGTTATTCTAACACTCATTCCTTTCAAATAAATACTTTTCAACAACTAATTGAACTATTAAGGAATTATTTTGAAAAGAAATGATTATGAATTTTATGTATAGAAATGTAAAAAAAAAACATAATTAAATATAATATATTTATATAAATGTATTTATATTTTTAAAAATAATTCAAATTACAAAATATGTTTATTATAAACTTTATTGAAATAATAATTTGTTTGATATTAATACTACTTATTCACATCTTATCCTTAAACTCTTCTCTTCACTTTTCATTTTGTTATATTCATATGCAATTTTCTTAATATGACTACTAATAATCACTATAAAGAATTATTTTCTTAATATGACTACTAATAATCACTATAAAGAATTATTTTCTTAATATAACTACTAATAATCACTATAAAAATTATGCAACTATTTGATAATTAAAATCTCTTTACTTTATCATTTTTATTATTTTACATTGTCAATGTTAATATCAATGCACTTTATAATTTTATATTATATCATCTCTTAATATCAATACAACTATTTAATTATTTAATATTACATCATTCAAACTTTTCATTTTCTTTTATTCATTATACCATTTTAATCCATATGAAGAATTATGTAACTATTTGATAATTAAAATCAATTTACTTTATCATTCTACATTTTGCATTGTCAAATCAATGGACTTTATAGTTGTGTATTATTCCATCCCGAAAATCAATACAACTATTTTATGGACTTTATAGTTTTGTATTATTTCATCCCTAAAATCAATACAACTATTTTATGGTTTAATATTACATCATTCAAAATGTTCGTTAAAAAGTCTATACATTAAAATAAAATCTATATACTATTTTCTCCCCTTTATATAAATTTGTATTTTATCATCCCTAAAATCAATACAACTATTTAATTATTTAATATTACATCATTTCTATACATTAAAATAAAATCTATATAATATTCTCTCCCCTTTATATATCCCCTTTATATAGTTTTGTATTTTATCAACCAGAAAATCAATACAACTATTTAATTATTTAATAGTACATCATTCAAACTGTTCGTTAAAAGGTCTATACATTAAAATAAAATATATACTATTCTCTCGCCGGAATCAAATCTCTTCCCAAAGTTTGTTCTCAAATATTTTTTACTCTTTAAAATCTATATACTATTCTCTCCCGAAAACAAATCTCTTCACAAAGTTTATTCTCAAATATTTTTTATGCTTTCAAAAAGTTTGTGAAACTGTAAAACCTAAAATATATATAATAAAAATCTCTTTACAGATAAAGTATAGCTTATTGTCCATATTTTTTTATGGTTCCAAAATGCTTGTGTAACTGTCAAGAACTAGATATATATATAATCAATTTGATCTGCCAGTGTTTCCGTTAAGATAACTGCTATCATGATAAAAGGATATCTATTTTTTAACCGTAAAAATTGTGTACATTGTCCTGTCAATATTATCATTGTAGCATATCTTTATTTAGTGTTGACTAAACTTTTTATTTTTTGGATTTTTTTGGTTGAAAGATGGCTATTGTATTTTTCAATATATAAATAAATTTAAGGTGATGAAAAATCTTTAAAACACTTAAATTATATAAATTTAACCACTTAAATCTACATATTCAACCATTCCTCACCAAATTTCAAATAAAATCAAACTAAAAAAACTTCAAAAAAATAAAAAATAAAACGTTTAAAATACTGCTAAACGTATTTGGTGGTTCGGTTTCAAACAGTCGCTTTGAAATATCTATTGAGAATATATTGGAATTTGGACCGTCTTGATACAGCCCGCAATCTCCTGGCCCTCCGACCAACGTACTTCTTTTCAGGAAGCTGCCCTTCCCCTTTAAGGCTTGAGCCCCGATGTCTTTTTAATTTAATGACATTGACAAATTTCATCGAATTCTGACGAAGTCAAGGCTATCGTGAAAATCAACCATCATAAAATTGACGGCTTGAGCTGCTACCGCAAACAGTAAAATCGGATGACACATATACGTGACGCGGGTGGCGACACTCACGTAGATTTTATAATCTTAACTTCAACATCGAAAGAAACATACCCGACAACTATGTGACGCGGGGCGGGAGATCTAGGATGTAAACAATTCAGAATTATATATTTTTAAAGTGATTATGATATTTATAACAGGTTTTAAATGCCCACTGACCTGCTTCCAAGGATATTTATTAGATCTATTTCCTTTTAAAACATCAAAGAAACCCAACATACAGCCAATCTGTATCTTAACGGTAATGGAAGATAAATCACATCCAACCTCTATTTTAAGTGTAAATGGAAGATAAATCGGTGAATATTTTATGTGCAACTATCTCCAGGCATTCGTAAACAGGTTGTTGTGAAATTTTTAACCTTAAATATTTAAAGTTGACAATGGCCTTTGGAATCAACCTCTTGAAAATTCTCGTATGAAAGTTCAAAACCTGTTTTTATTTTTTATTTTTTATTTTTTTGGTTTTCGTTCATTACATGCAAGTGGAACACGATTTACATTTTCATGCCGGAGTGAATATTTGATATATTGCATTTTCATGAAGTGGAAGGATGTACATTTTGGAAGAAGTCGATCAGAATCTTTTGCGTACGGATCTTGAATTGTTGCACAAAATAAGGAGTCTTCCTGCAAATGGAACTGCGAGAATGGGCCCCCTTTTATATAAATGGATGTGGCCCCTCGTACAAGTTGGTCGATCTGGCCCCTGCTGAGGTGGTGCCGACGTGGAAAAATGGTAAGTCTGGAACTTAAGGCGTAACAAAGAGACTAGATAGATTCTAAGTGGCGGAGGACTTGCTCATTACTTCTTGTAAATTTAGAGCATGGGTTGAATATCCTTTTATATCTGATTACGCCCCAGTTTTTCTTCAGTTGGGCGAAGAATCTTCTGCGGCAGCCTGGTTACGTGACGCCTCCTTTGATACATTGGTCTCTGAGGTATGGAACGATACAACATTTCAACTTTCAGAGGGTGCACAAAGAAGATTGGCAGGGAGGTTAGCAATTCTGAAAATGCGGGCAAATGCCTGGTCATATGAAAAATGGATCAGGGATCGTTTAGAGATGGTCAAAATCAAAGGAGGACTAGATGAACTTTTTCGTCAAAAGGCGCAGGGATTACAAAATGAGGATTTTGAGTATAAGGTGAGGTTATTGGAGGATGATTGCAGAAAGAAGCTTCTGGAGGAGGAGGAGAGATGGAAGCAGAAGAGTATAGCCATCTCCATCACAAGCGGAGATAAAAATACAAAGTTCTTCCATCGTTTCACCAACTTTTGAAGGAATAAAAAACACATATGGGAGATTGAGGATGAAGCGGGAAGGATCCATTAGGAAAAAGAGGACATAAAGAATGTTGCTATCAATCATTTTAAGTCTTTTTATCAAGATACAGAACAAATATTATTGGTGATCAGGAGGATATTCCCTAGGATTTCAAATATTATTGGTTATCAGGAGGATATTCCCTAGCATGGTGTTGGAGGAGGAAGTCTCATCTCTAGAAAAACCTTGGACAAGGGCAAAAATTCTAGAGGTTCTAAAAGGCTTTTCAAAGGATAAAAGTCCTGGGCCACAGGGTTGGAGTGTAGAATTTTTTCTTCGTTATTTTAAAGGATTTGCACAATGCTGTGGAGGAGTCTAGAATAAAAGGTGAAGTTATAAAACATATTAAGTTAACTTTCATAGCATTGATCCCTAAAGTTAATCGTCCCAGTGCGTTCTACGATTTCCACCCAATCGCTCTTTGCAATCTATGCTACAAGATTATTGCAAAAATCATAGCAAAGAGAATTCAACCCATACTCTCCGAAGCGCTATCAAAGGAACAACTAGTCTTCCTTAAGGGAAGGCAGATCTTAGACGCTATTGGAATGGCAGAGGAGTTCCTGCACAACATAAAGACAAAAAAATTCAAGCTATTATACTAAAAATGGATCTCAAGAAGGCATATGACTCCATAAACTAGGACTTCATGAGGCTAATCCTCCTCCAATGTGGCTTTGGGATGGCAACAACAAATTGGGTAATGGGTTGCGTAACTTCCACTGTATATGCTATTATGATCAATGGGGAGGCAACAAAATTCTTTCAGTGCAAGCGAGGACTTCGCCGGGGTTGTCCATTGTCGCCCTTCCTATTTATACTAGTGATGGAAGGTCTTAGCATTATGCTAAAAAAATTTCAAGACGAGGGGGTGTTTACAGAGATTAAAATTTCTAGAATAATAAATATTTTGCATCTGTTATTTGTGGAAGATGTGATTATTATGTCAAAAGAAAAGTTGTATAAGTAAAATACTCAATATTTTATGTCGGGCGTTGGGGCTGAGGATTGATGTACAAAAATCGACCTTCCTCCACAGTGGAGTCCATTAGGAAACTCTTGACGAGTTAAATATTTTATTCAATTTTGATTTCAAAGATCTTTAGGGAGGCTTTAAATATCTGGGGTATTATCTAAAACTAGATAGCAATAAAGCTAAGGACTAGTGATGGCTTATTGAAAAAATTGATCTCTGAATTAATCACTGGTATAACAGGATGATATCTCTGGGAGGCAGGTATGTTCTTGTAAAGACAGTTTTGGAAAGTCTTCTAGTTTATTGGATTGCTTTAGCTCACATTCTAAAAAAAAATCGACAATTGATTTTATCCTTTCTATGGTTCGGCAACAAGAAAATCA
>JASDQU010031011.1:10574-21246 GCA_032191745.1 Picea mariana | reverse complement strand
CCATAAGGGGACCACTTTGGAGTTCATCCATATTTACTTCTTATCAACCATGACAAAACAATAATGAGTCATATTTACATCAAACACTATTGGGTCCATTACCCAAAACTTTGTGCTACGGGTCTTTCTTCAAGGGTTGACATCAATGACAACCAACCTTAATCAACAAGAAGAAAAAAGAAAAGCACGAAAAAGGGATTTGAATGAAAAGGATTTTGGAGAGTGGCAAAGTAACTTTAATAATAAAAAAAGGTTCTTCAATTTATGGAATCAAAAGATTATGTTGGTGGCACAATTTTGATGAAGTAAATAAAAGAATTATGAAAGAATTTGAATCAATTTTTTTAACTAATTATATAAAAAAATAATAATAAAACAAAAATTTAAATTCAAATATCACCTTTTTTTTTCATGTTTCAAGTGTAAAAGATTATGTTGATGGTATAATCTTGATGGAGTAAATAAAATCATTACGAAAGAATTTGAATCAATTTTCTTAGCTAGTTATATATGAAAAAAATCAACAAGAATGTAACTTCACATAAATATCACTCTTTCATGTAAGAATAAATTATTATTTTCCTATACCTTAGTTGCACTTATAGTTATATAAATTTTGATTAGGTGAAGTATCAAAGAGTTGAATGTTAATGGTGAGAATGTCATAGTATTTGAAAAAATAAAATTAGTCATATATAGATACATTTTTCATTCATATTTATGATTTTCGTATCAAATGAGTTTATATTATTTTTTGTATGAAATTAGTTATCATATTTATGAATTTCTCTTTAATTTGGAAAGGGGTTTATAAAACTATTGTATGAGAAGAATAAAAGAAGAAGAAAAAAACTGATATTTCAAAGAACTTTATAATCAACTCATTTTTCAAATGATAAGAAACATATGAAGGAAAATGAAACTAATAATAAATGTTTGTGAAAGAAATATTCAAGTGTCAAAGAAGAAAAAAGGAAAGCAAGGAAAAGGGATTTGAAAGAAGAAAAAATATTTCCCAACTTCTCTTCAATCAAGCTCCTCCTCTTTGTGATGAATCATCATGATAAAAAAGTTGAAGATAAATTTGAAGAAAAATAAAAAAAGGGTAGGAGTAAAATCAATCGTGATATATCAACCTCCACACTAGAATGAGAAGGAAAGAAAAAGATAATATAACATTTTTTGATGACATGGCCTACACCAAAACCCACATTTTCATATAGGTAAAGGGAATAATTATGGATTGTTGGAAATTTGGTTGTCATTGATGTCAACCCTAGAAGTAGTTTAGAAGCCCTACAGATTGGTTGAAGAAAAAGAGCATGAAGGAAATTACAAATGCATTTAGAACCCCCATGGATTGATAGCTCTCATCGATTTGTTTCCTATGATAGGTGGAATGCCACATGGCTCCTCACAATTGAGGAGATATGCTCTCTTGAAGATAATCATGTGAATTGCAAACAAGAAGTTACAAGTCGGCCCTACAATTAAATAAAGCAAATAAAGCAAGTGCAAATAAGAAATTGCAAGTCAGCCCTAAAACAAGTAAAGGAATTAGTTGAAATAGTTTAAATACACATAGAAGACCCTCTTATTTGACTCATCCAAGCAGACAAGTTTTGGTAGAGAAGTTGTACGGAGGAGTCTGCACTTAGAGCTATAGGAGCAAGAAAGGTTGGAGTTGCAGGTGCGAGGAGGGTTTATGAAAACCCCTATATGAGTAGTCCCTCACTTGTTGAACATACAATGTCCCATGAGGACCTCGCGGGTGGACCTAGCCTCATCACATGAGGCCCGAGTAGTTTCCCAGTATCTGTCATGCGAGGAGCTTTGTAATATGAACAACTAGTGAATAATTGCATAAGGTTTCTAGGAAACAGATCAGTCCTGAAGAACTCTTGACCAGGTTTATGTGATTGTTGGATTTGTGGTTTGATGGTGACTATGGCAAATTGATTATTTCATGTAACTATACTTAAGAGTGGAAGGAAGGGGAAAGGAAACGGGTTTGTAGCCTCCTTCTGATTGGTGTCGAAGAATATAGTGAGTTGGAGCATGTATATTAGGGGGTTGGATCCTCCTTCTAGTTGGAGCTGGAGAACTTTGAAGTTCTAGCTTCCTTTGAATGAAATATTTTATTATATAAGAAAAATATTCAATGAATTTCCACATATATCTATTGTGCATTGTGTATATATTAGTTATCTCTTTATTGAATATATTATTTGATTGGAAAGTAAAAAGTGATAAATTGTACCTCATATTGGTCCCCCCCCCCTCTCAGTATCAACAATTGGTATTAGAGCATGTTACCTTCAGAAGACTCTAATCACTGGAAGGAAAATCGTGAGTAGAAATGGAAGGCCACATTCCAAATGGGATACCACTTTTTGATGGAAACAGTTATGCATACAAGAGAAACATAATACAAACTTACTTGATATCTTTAGGAGTTGATATTTGGCTCTCAATTGTTAATGGCTATGAATTCCCAGAAGATGATCCAATTGATCCAAATGAGAAGAAATTAACAAGTTGTGATTCAAAGGCTAGGCATGTTATCCTAAGTCGATTAACACCAACTGTCTCTAGCAAGGTGATGGGTTGTGGCACAACTAAAGAGGCATGGGATAAAATTAAAAATATCTATGAAGGTGATCCGAAAGTAAAGCAGGTCAAGCTTCAATGACATAGAGCAGAGTTTGAAAATATGAAAACGGATGAAAAGGAAGATATTGCAACCTACTTACTCAGAGTAGATGAAGTTGTCATTGTCATCAGAGGATTAGGAGAAGAAACCGATGAATCCTTGGTTGTACAAAACATGTTGAGATCACATCCCTTGAGATATGATGCCAAGGTATCAGACATTGAAGAAAATAGATATTTGACCAAAATGGCAATGGATGAATTACATGGGTCCCTCATAAATGAAATGAGAACATGTACAAAAAATGGACAATCAAATAGAGAAGCAACCTTTAAAGAAATGAAGAAAACAAGTAACAAGGAACACGAGGTAGAGGAAATATCAAGAGATGATTCAGATTAAGAAGAAGCACACTTTGTAAGAAAGATCAAGAGGAGAACTAGAAAATACAAAGGTAAGTTACCTTTTAAATGATTTAATTGTGGTAGAATAGGACACTATGCTAAGAAATGTCCTTTTGAAGAAAAGAAAATCTTGCACAAGAAAAAGAGCCTCTATTCCAAGGAGGATGGCAGTTCTTCAGATGAAAGCGATGGAGAAGGAGATGTAAGAGAAGTTATCTTTATAACTCAAGAAAATCAGAATGATGATCACAAATGTTCTGAAATAGAAGAAATCAATTATGAAGAAGAGTCTAATGAAGGAACAAGATTTGAATCTTTCCGGGGAGGAAAAGACATCACATAAAATGAACAAGAAGATTATGAGAATCTTGAGAAATCAAAGTATTTGAACAAGAAAATAGCAAGCTCGGAAAAAAAATTAGAGAGTTGAAAAATGAATTGCAAACTATGAAGAAGAAAATCATGAGCTTGAAAATATAAGTAACAACTTGAAGGAAAAGTTAGAGAATTATGAGAAATTAAAAGAAAAAATGGATCACACAAGAAAATAGTTGACGTTGACAACAAAAAAATTGAAGAATTTTGAAAAAAGTATTGAAAATTTGGATGAAATTCTTAGCAATGAGAGGTCATTGGATGATAAGACAATACTTGGATACAATAATAGTTTGAAGACAACAGGCACAAATAAATAAAGCAAGAAAGATGAAGGAAATTCTAGAAGCTATGAAAATGCCTTGAGAAGTGGAATCAAAAGTCAAGAAGAGATTGAAGAACAACATGAACATGACAAAAGATCAAAATTCAGAAGGGGTGAAACATCAAGAATGTCCTTTCCTACCAGGTATGAGAACAATCAAGAGGGAGTTGAAGAATAGTTGGAACATAACACTTTCAACTGGAACAGAAGACCATAATTCAAAAATCATGAAGTGCCAATAAGGTCACTTCCTATCAGGTATGATAATATATTTCTTGGTCATTGTTATACTTGCAGAAATTTTGAACACAAAGAAATTCATTGCAAAATCAATACAAGAAACAACTATGTGAGAAAAATAAATGATTATGGATATCCAAAGAACAATTATGTAAATAGTAGAACTGGAAATGCTTATGGATATGTCAAAAGAAATTACAATCCATTTGATCCACTGATGGATCAAAATATTATATGCTACAAATGCAATAATCTTGGTCACAAAGAACGAGATTGCACATATATGAAAGAAGATGCTCCTATCATAAAACTAGATACAGTATGGAGAAGAAAAGAGAATCCAAACCAGGAAGATTGTTGAATAGCATTGATCACTGAAGATAAAGAAGAAGGTGGTGAATGGTAAATAGACAGTGGGTGCTCAACACACATGACTAGGGACCACAAAAAATTCATCAACTTAAATAAAAAGGGTGGAAGTGTTGCATTTGGATATGACTCCTCTATCAAAATACTTGGAAAAGGTGTAGTAAATCTTGGAAGTGAAAATGTAAAAGCAAAAAATGTCCTACTGGTTGAAGATCTGAACCATAATCTCCTCAATGTTAGTAAAATAAGTGATCAAGGATACACTCTTACGTTTGACTCCCGAAAATGTGAAATTAGAGAAGAAGACTCAGGAAGATTGGTTGCAACAACAACAAGTAGACCAAATAACATATACGTCCTAGACAAAGAAAAGAGAAAGAAAATTGAAGTCACACAAAAGAGCTCCAAGGACCATAACAAAGAAAGATAAGATAAGAAGATAGAAAAGAAGGAAGAAGTACTATTGAGTGCTATATGTTCAGGGGGAGAAGCCCCAAAGAAAAGAGTCACCTTTTTCCATTGATGTCAAAGGGGGAGAGAAAAATCAGGAGCATGATGACAGGGGGAGAAAAGGATGACAGGGGGAGCATAAGTGTTGCCATTAATGACAAAGGGGGATATTGTTGGAAATTTGGCTGTCATTGATGTCAACCCTAGAAGAAGTTCAAAAACCCTGCAAATTGGTTGAAGAAAAAGAACATGAAGGACATTACAAATGCATGTAGAACCCCCATGGATTAATATCCATCGTCGAGTTGTTTCCAACCATAGGTGGCATGCCACGTGGCTCCTCACAATTGAGGAGATATGCTCTCTTGAAGATAATCATGTGAATTGCAAACTAGAAGCTACAGGTCGTCCCTAAAAAATTACAGGTCATCCCTAAAGAAAGTAAATGAATTACTTAAAACAATATAAATACACATGGAAGACCCTCTTATTTGAATCATCAAAGAATACAAGTTTTGGTAGCGAAGTTGTACGGAGGAGGCTGCACTCAAAGCTATAGGAGTGAGGAAGGTTGGAGTTGTAGGTGCGAGGAGGGTTTCTGAAAACCCCTATCTGAGTAGGCCATCGCGGGTTGAACATACATTGTCCTGCGAGGACCTTGTGGGTGGACCTAGCCTCGTCACATGAGGCTCGATAGTTTCCCAATGTCTATCATGTGAGGAGCTCTGTAATCTGAACATCTAGCGAAGAATTGCAGAAGGTGTCTGGGAAGGATATTAGTCCTGAAGAACCCTTGACCAAGTTTATGTGATTGTTAGATTTCTGGTTTGATGGTGACTATGACAAATTGATTCTTTCATATATCTATACTTAAGGGTGGAAGGAAGGGGCAAGGAAAGGGGGTTGTATCCTCCTTCCAAATGGTGCTGGAGAATATAGGGAGTTGGAGCTTCCTTCAGGTTGGAGCTTGTAAATTAGGGGGTTGGAGCCTCCTTCTAGTTGGAGCTCGAGAACTTGGAAGTTGTAGCTTCCTTTGAATGAAATATTTTATTATATAAAAAAAAACATTCAATGAGTTTCCACATCTATCTATTGTGCATTGTGTATCTAGTATTCATCTCTTTATTGGATATATTATTTGATTGAAAAGTAAAATTGCAAAAAGTAATCAATTGTACTTGATACTGATTCACCCCCCTCAATATCAACATGGATATACTTGGAATCAAAAAAGAAACAATGAAAAAATATTTGATTACATATCACCACCAATTAATGTCACATGTGGATGGTTGAATAATCAAGTAATGTGTTAGTTTTTTGCAAATATAAAACAATCATACTACTTGGTCTCATCTTATGCTTCGAGGGGGATGCATTTCAAAGAGGTAGTCATGTTTACCCATAGACTAATATATTTTTCAATTTATAACGTGTAATTGATTATTATCTATTATCATAACTTAATCATTAAGTGTGTGGCGACATATCTTCATTTAGTGAAAACTGTATTTAATGTATCTAGTCACGGTTAAAAGTTTCTAGAGAAATAAAGCTATGTTTAATGTATCTAGTCATGGTTAAAGCTATGTTTAATGTATCTAGTCATGGTTAAAAGTTTAGAGAAAGAAAGTTATGTATTGAATGTAAGAGGAAAACACATTTAAAGTATTCTTGAATTGTTCTTTTATGGGTTTTATCCTTCTTTAAAAATTATTAAATTATTATATGATGAAGTATTTTAAATATTTTTACATTAATAAATTAATAGAAGTTTTAGAACTTCTTCGATCTTTTTAGATACATGGTTTATGATCTCTCCATTTCTATTGTTCAAAGGTATTTTTCTCGGTATTTTTTATATTTTAAATCAAATACAAATAAAATCCATAAATTCAAAGGTATTTTTCTCATAATTTTTTATATTTTAAATCAAATAAAATAAAATTCATAAAAGGTTTTCTAAAATTACGAGTTAATGTTTTTGTAATGATGTATTTCTTCATTAAGATTCTTCATTAAGGAATGAAATTCACACTCATTCTAAAATATTACCAATTACCAAGCCAAAATATTGCTTATTATATGTTTCATCTATATCAAATTTGGCAAGATTCCATACCATGAACTAAAACTAACCAGCATGAAAGGAATCCTAAAGAATGGGTTGTAAAATAAAATAAATGAGTTGAGAGCTTAGAGAACATGTCTAAAGCAACCAGCCACTTTAATTGGAAGTTAAGAGTTGGTAGGAGTGAAAGGTACAAGAAACTATAAAATAAAGTGAGTTGAGAGCTTAGAGTCTAAAGCAACCAACCACTTTAATTGGAAGTTAAGAGTTGGTAAGAGTGAAAGTTATAAGAAACTATAAAATAAAGGTAAAATGGAAGATAAAGGTCAACTGGAAGTTAAGAGTTGGTAGGAGTGAAAGTTACACGAAACTATAAAACAAAGGTAAAATGTGTCTAAAGTTAATCTTAAAACAATATTCGTAATATATTATTTGAAAAGAATTATGGGGATTTCAATTTGTTGACCAATATTTTATCATGGTAATTTATAAAGATTTTTTTTTTTTAATTCTAAAAAATAGAGTTAATATTTTGTAAATATTGAATTAGGGATGTGGGGTACACACTAGTTTATATGTATTGAGGGTATAAAAAAAGGACATTTAGTAAAAATACAGGATATTAAGTAAAACTAGAGTTTTTTTAATTAAAAATATTTATTGTGAGGGGGTTCAACAAAAAGATTTTAGGAGGTATTTATTAATATCTAGTGAAATTAAATGTATTCTTTAATATTACGTGAACAAACTTACTATGTCATAGATTTTATAAGTAGAGACTCCATGAGAAGAACAAGTAATAATATAAATTATTATAAATTACGTATTTTTTTTTCCAAGAAAAAAAAAATGTAAATTTTATTCATATTGGAAAAATTTACATTCTGAAGAATGCAATGCATGAGAAATCATGCATTTAATCTGGCTAGCCATCCACTATCAGCAAGCCATTTTTTCCTAAACAATCTCGAAGGATCCGTCAACTAAATAGTCAAATACAAGCTTGTGGGTACGGGAAACAAAGCATGCCTTGCATGGCAAAAAAAGACACTGAAAGAACCCCATCACAAAGACACAAGTGAAAACCCAAGAAGCGAACCCAAACCACCTCGCGGAGAGCAAGCAACAAACAAAACCCCCAATGAAGCCCCAGAGGCTGGACATACCAGGTCAAAGTGGTATACATCCTCCCAACGTCAGAGGAAGAGAGGAAACAAAACCCCAAAAAACCAGCACTAAAAAACTGAACCAGAAACCAAATTCCAAAGCACCAACAAGATAAGGCTATAACTATACATCAAACCCTAAACAAACCAATAAAAAAGGAGCAAAACAGAAGAAGTCAAAAGCAACAGAGGAGAGTCTGCCCCGAAAGAAAACACCAGCAGCAAAATCAATGGCGGCCTGGTCTATTAAAATACCAGCAGAAGCATGAACGAGTCAAGAGAGAGGACACGAGACACTAGGGATTTCCCCGGACGCTCCCCCAAAAAATCCCCACCGCTGACAACAACACAGAAAGAGTTATGAGAAACATGCAAAACGTCCAAGGGAACTGGAAAAGCGCTGCAACAAGCTGCGAACGACTAGGAAGAAAGAGAGGAGAAGGATCCCAGGAGAGAATTCAAGCGAGGCCACCACAGGGTCGACGCCAAAAGCTCGGGAAAAAAAAGGAGGGAGAAAATGAGGCTCAAAATGCGACACCATTCTCCTGTCTGGAAACGAAACAAAATGCGGCAGCGAGGCTCACCAAACCAGCAGAAATCTACTGACGGGCCTGGGAAACCAGCGAGCTCGCCACTCGCACCTGCAATCCGCGACAAAGACTGTTGCAGGTTGCGGCTTGCACCCTAGTCGCAACCCCTCACTACTTCTAAATTATGTATTTTATTATATATTATATATTTTTAATTTATGATTTAATCATATTAGAATTATTTGATAAAATGAATAGAAAGATAATATATTATTATTTTTTAATATTAATTACAAAAAATTAAAAATTAAAAATACGAAAAAATAAAAAATTTAACATCTATTTTAATAGATTTGGAATTAAAAATTGATCTGGAATTCCAAAAAAACGCCAAAAACACTAAATTAAAGTGATGTAATTCTAATAAAAATATTCCAACTTTAATGAATAAGTTTAAAACTATAATAAATTAATTAAAAAAAAAAATAATAGAGAAAAAATATATTAAAAACAGTGAAAAAAAATTAATTTAATAACAAACAAAGGCATACATAATGATGGTGGTGGTGGTTAATGTCCACTGAAATCAAATTTGGTTTATCGAGCCTTAAGAAAGGTAAGGAATTATTTGGTTGCTAAGGAATTATTTGGTTTGGTTTAAAATTTTATTCCTATATTCCAAAAGCTTTAAGAGAAGCGTTCCTAGATCACCATAGTTTTAATGAGTTAAAAGGATAGGAAATATTTTGAAATTGTGATTCAATGTAGGTGTATGGTGGATATCTAAGAGAAAGTGTTTTTCATCTTCAACCCTTGTAGTGTCATAAATATGACATATTCTTTCAATGCAAGATGTTTTAGGAATTGTCGAGTGCCCTATTTCTAGGAGAAATTTTAAGAATGAAAATTTATCTTAAAGTGTAAAAACCTTGGGATATTTTATAAAAATATTCAAATTCATAATAATTTTATATAGTTTCTATACAATTTTGGCAATTTTAAAGATTAAATAATTTTATCCTATAAAATTTGGGGAATAATGTTTAGAAAAAATGAAAATTGACTAATCTTTTTTTGGGAAAAAACAAGGAAAATTAGCCCATGGGAAAAATTTAGCTCCTATTTCACTATGGATCTCGCACGAGTTTCTCTTATCTTAGCAATGTTGATTTTTTTCTTTAAGCTAGTCAAAACATAGATATACTTTTGATCTTCTAAATTAGGGTATATCGCCTCSTTACAATATCTTAATTTTCTTTTATTTTTTTAATTCTTTACCACACCACAATTTCTCCTTAAATTTAGATGTAATAATATTTTTAGCATTGTCGTTATTATGTAGAGTAGCCTCTTCATTTGTTCCCCAATGATTTAACCAAGACTTGACATATKTATGCCACCCTCATTTGAGATGCAAGTGGTTTTGACTAYAATTTGAAGCAATCCTAGGAAGCATCTTGTCTTCCATGTTGTTTTTCTTATTCTTGTACATTAGGTACCTAGTCATAGTTGTTCTTTGAATGGGGGAAAGACTAGCTTCTATTAGGAGGATAGGATAGTGTATATTACCTTTAATTTTGAGGTTATAAGTTATAAAACACTTATGGATTTGTTCTATCTTTCTCCACGATTCTCTATAGATGGTGTTATCACATATTCTTGCAGGGGGTTGTTTTTCCTCAAGATTCAGCCTCTAGGTGACCAAATGCAGAAAAAGGGGCTAAAACCCACTAATGGCGCTTATCCTAAGCCTGTCAGGGTCGATGTGGCACTACCTCTAAGCACAGTTGGAAGAGCTCCAAAGTTATTGGGTGGATAAAAGTTTGGCGGAGGCACCAAAAGTAGCCGACGCGCCCAGATCTCACCTTTCCCCCAGATCGACGGTCGTTGATCATATCGGGGCTTCAACATGCGCGGAGGTTAAAATTTGTAAGGCGGGTCGAGTTTGAAACCATGGTTTTGTGGAGGCACTACGTGTCAGTCGGAGACACACACCGAACCAAAAGCATGGAAGTTTCAAACCACTTTCCGCAGCCCCGATATGTGCATGTGCGTTTAAATGTCCTATCTCGGGTCGACAAGTGGCCGC
>JASDQU010031010.1:6015-21034 GCA_032191745.1 Picea mariana | reverse complement strand
TTTGTTGTGAACTATTTTCAACAAATTGTCTATTGTTTACATGTGTTGTAAGAAGATATTTTCCTATAGAATTTTATTATGCAATTAATATTACTCTCACAACTTTGTTATTCTTTATTATGTTTATGTCTTGAGCATATGATTGTTAATGCATGTGATAATATGATCTAGACTATTTTGGTTATGTATTCGTGTGCATATGTTGTCTAACTTTACTTCTTCATAAAAAATATTTGAGTGTAGTTATTCATAGAGTTGATTTCATTTCCATTTCTCATTTGGTTGCAATAGTGCACTCCTAGCTAGGATAAGATAGTATAGAATAGGATAGGATATGATAGGATATATTAGATTTTATTTCTGCAATTAGATAGTCTTCATCTACATCTACATTCACAATCCATCCAAGCATCCCCTCTCATAACCAACAATGGAAACTGGGCCAAAATCTAGATGGGTCTCCTAAACCAAACAATGCATAGTCTAATTGGGACCATGTACCAGAGAGTACCCCTTGCCATTGAAGGGAAATTTTTTTGCCGTCAACAGGGATGTTGAGGCCTCAACATGATGTTAGAAAAATAGATTTAACTAATGATGACATGTAATTGATATAATGTAGTTCAAGTATGCTCAGGTTGATGATATGTTACTTATGATAGGATGTGATTCTTTGATATTTATGATGATGCGATGACGGTATGTTCTTATGATGGCATGATATTTAACATGCAAGTTTTTACTATTCATGATGTTATAATGATGTTATGGCCTTATAATAGTATGCTATAGTTAGCATGTGATTCTTTGATGTTCATAATGATGTGATGTTTTCATGATGACAAGTGGTAGTTAACATGTGGTTCTTTATTGTTCATGATGTTATGATGATGATTGTTGGGCACATGGTTTTCGTCGATGGTTTTCTAATTTCGGTTAAGGAATTAGGATTGTTTACTAATATGGGTCAATGAATTAGGGGTTTTGGATGTCACATGATCCTATATATATTGTATTGTAAACAATGAAGAGATATGATGAATAGAGGATTAGGGGTGCGACTCTAAACAGGTTGTTGGTTTTCTCAATTTGAGTTTCTAGGGTAAAATATCTATGTAGTGTGTGTGTGTGTGTGCGCGCGCGTGCACACGCATGCGCACTCCATTGTACTTTTATATTCTTATTAAGAATCTATTTGCAGTAGTTTATTGTACAAGGTTAAAATCTACAATGATGACATGCAATAGTTAGCATGTGGTTCTTTGATATTTAGGATGATGTGATGTTCTCATGATAGCACGTGGTTCTTTGTTATTCATGATGTTATGAAAATTTTATGATGATGAATAATGCTCTGGTTTCATTATGTGAGGTGGAGCTAGATAGTAGAGATATTCTATGGGCCTACAAGGCTAGTTCATTACAGATCTCGTGGTATCCAATACCCATGAAGGAAAATATCTCTCCATAAGCAATGTCTTATGGATGAGAAAAAACTCAATTACTAATGTTATACCAATGGTTCTATTACCTCATGGGATACTGAAAATATGAGAAGATGGTTGGAGGTATACTTTTCAGTGGCACTGTGATAATGTATTTTCAATGTCTCGGGCAGATTGTCTAGTTCAAGTTATAAACGGGGTCAGGGCCAACCTTTTGAGATGCCCGAGGGTAAGCGTACCTATTGGATGTTAAAATTCAAGGATATTGCGAGGGTTATATTCACATTCCCCTGAAGCTATGATGTGGACTTCTAATGCTTACTACAATCACATCATGATGGGTGACTCATATACTATTTGCAACAAAGGGACTTGTTCCATTTGGAGGACAAAGGGGGGAGGTTTTGAATGGCATAAATCTAAAGGAGGGTGGGTAAGGAAGGAATTAAACCTAAATGAATGACTTGATTTGATGCAAGATTGTTTGTGATTGTTGCATATTAAGCATTTAAGAATATAAATAATAGCATATTCACTATGTTTAGTAGTCCCTCATCTGCACATTCGTACTTGTATAATAGTAGACACATTTTTTTAGAGATAATTGTACATCTCAAATGAAAATAATGTTTTGCATAAGAAACAAGTAAAAATTATAATTTACTTATTTAAAATAATAATAGGTGAACACAAATAATATAATTAACAAGAATATCAAAATGATATTAGTTGCATGAAAACAACTGAGTTGTTCATGCCAATTAAAAAATATTTTGTTTAGAATTATATAGAGAGAGAGGGGGGTTGGGGATTCTATCTTTTTTTTTCCCTAGTGGTTTATTTTTCTCTCCTCGCTTGTTAAGGTAAATTTCTAGTGGATGGAAATAGTTAAGGAGGAGATTTCTCTGTAGATGGATACATGAGACTTTGTAGTCATGATGGAAGGTATTGATTATTAACTAGTATAATTTTAGTAATAAAGGATTTGGGGGCTATCAATATTTAATTGAGGGGTTGGTTGAGAGGAAAGTTTTGTGCCCCCAATTTGTTGCACACATCTTTACTATTGCTTAGTGGAAGCTTGTGTGTATGCGTTTTAAGTCAAAACTTAAAACGTTACTTCTAGGGATTTCTTCTAGCTTCTCTTGATTCTTAGTATACACATTTAATTAAGTTATCTTAAATGGATATTTTTGTTGTTGGTTTTTATACCTAGATGATAGTAATCTTAGTGAATATTATAGTTATGGATGTTGATTGTTAAATAATTTTACTAGTTAGTAGTAATATTAATGATTAATTCCTTGATCATTCTTCTATTTGTTGTGGATATCAATTTTATTTATTGAAGGATTTCTTATTACTGTTGTTATTATTTAAAAATAGTCTAAAGAATTATAGATGTAATGTAGTGATGATTTCATCTATTGAAGTTAATATTGTTCATATTATTATTATTTAAATATTAATATATTAATTTAAAAAGATAAAATAGTAGATCATACTATATGTGACTTTGTCTTTATTAAACACTAGTTAACATAGATCCATTTTAATTTAAGATGTATGAAACTATGAAACTGAGAGAAGGATCAAATTCCTACAAGTGTAAATCTTTAGATTATTTAAGATGGATATAGAGTGGTTGTAGTGTCACTCAACTCCATAGAATTAGACAAGTCTATAAAAATATGAATATGTGAAAAATACAATTTTGATTATTGTTAAAATATTTATATTTGCATTGTAACAATAATTTTATATAAGTATTTAAATCTTTCTTTTTTCTATATAATGTCTACATATCAAATATATCTCATATATTTTTATTTATGTTTGTATTTATATTTGGATAGCATATAATATTACTTTTGTTATATAAAGACCATACAATCTTTACCATATTACCATATTGAAATGTAAAAATCTATGTTGATGGAACTTTTGACACACTAAGTTTGTTATATAATTGAATTTATTGCATTTTATCATTATAAATTTTGAAGTAAAAAATGGACAAAAAAATATTGTATCAACATCAACTTTAAAAGAATCAATAAAATTCAAGATAATAGTATCCATCGTAAAGATAAATGATTTTAGAGAGAAAAAAAAAAAATATATATATATATATGTTAAAAACAATTTCATGCATTTTTAGTTTATTTCAATGTGTGGATTTATTAAGTATCTAGAGTAACCTAGAAAATTTTTAAAAATAAGTGAAAAATATAATTTAAAAACATTTTATGTATTTTAGTTTATCTCATAGTTTTATTAAAAGTATAATAAGTCCAAAATGTAATTAAAAATAATAATAATTTCTTCAAATTCCTAATTTTTAATTTAAAAACTATTTTAAAATACTTTTTATTTTAAACTAGTTTTGTTTTTAAACTAGTTTTGATTCCGGGTCCGGGTCGTCATTGAATCTTTCCCTCTGTGCGCTAAAACATCAGCCATGGTGTCATCCACTTCCCCGCATGTAAACACCCACCACGAAGCTCTATTGGACATCTCAGAAGCACATCCTCATTCTTCTTCGGCTTTCAGCGATTTGAGGTTTTTTCCACCCGCCGTCAAATTCATAGTCTGGATCGAGTTCTGCGAGAGATTTTCCTTCTATGGCCTCCGGACAATCCTCGTCTTATTCCTCTCAAAGCGCCTCGGTCTCTCACAAATCCGATCCACAGAGATGTTTCATCTCTTCACAATGGCGTGCTATGCCACTGCAGTTCTGGGAGCCGTAATCAGCGACACCCTCTTGGTAAACGCTCAAAACTAATATACTAGGAGCCTCGTATTGAAATGGATAATAATATTCATACTTGTCTGTTATTTTTTTGGTGTGGCAGGGGAAATACAGAACAATATTATATCTATCTCTTCTGTATGCAGCGGGGAACTTGGTGATGTTCATGGCTGCAATACCAGATCCCGATCCTGTATCTCAAAAAGCTTCGACTTGTACGATATGGAGCACTGCCACGGGTCTTTTATTTATAGCAGTTGGCACAGGAGGCATTAAACCGTGTGCTGCAGCGTTTGGAGGAGATCAGATAGAATCTATGTCCGATGGTCACATCAAAGAAAGGCTTCGGGTCACATTTTTCTCTGTGTTTTACTTTGCAATTGGCGTGGGGGCCTTCCTATCGATGCTCCTCTCGCCACTGTTGAGAGACAATGTCTCGTATGCAGCCGCTTTTGGAATGCCTTCTCTTCTCATGGGTTTTGCTATAATTATATTCTGGGCTGGCCGGGGAGCCTTTGTAGACAGGCGAGCTGTTGGGAGTGTCTTTTCTACTGTGGGTAAAGTCATAGTTAATGCTGTAAGGCTGAGGAAGAACAATTCTGGTTATGTAAATTGTGAACAAGTTAATTGTAGAGGAGGATCGAACAGTGCTGCTCATTGGCTTGATGCTGCTAAACTAAGATGCGGTATTGAAGAAGTTGAGGATGTGAAGGCTCTGATGAGAGTATGTTTTTTCCTCCTTCCTGCTCCTTTGTTTTGGTGCCTGTATAATCAGAAAGCGTCTACTTGGGTATTCCAGGCGAGGCAGATGAATGGGCATGTCTCCTGGCTGGGAAATGTTGTGATTAGGCCCGATCAGATGCAGGTGTTTGTTTATCTATTCACAAGGCACTATACTGTTAGGCATAGTAACAAAAACGGAGATTTTGCTAGCTGGTGCTTATTTTAAGGTTATTATTAAAACGACCCTAGAATGACCAAGTCAGTTAATGGTTCTGGACTTCAAACTAAACTTGGGTAAAAACAGTTAATGTTTTTGGTTTTATGGAAGTCAAGCATTTAAATTTTGTTTTCTTATCAACAATTTTGAAATGATCACTGAAATTGGTATAAATTTGTATACCGTCATTTTTCTTTCAACACCAGGGCTGAAACTGAATTGGGTACTTGTTCTCACACATACCAATCCATTAGCGAACTAGGCAGAGAGCCAAACTGATTAACTTTATTAGCAAAAACATCAGTCATTCCATATTAGTCGCAGAGGGAAGGAGGGAGGATGTTCACATTAAACGGAGGACTGGGGACTTGCAGTCCAAAGCCATGTTCTTGATTGGAAAAACTTTAGAGTCTAAAGTTTCTAAACCCATCTTGTGGATCGTAAACCGTCTTACCAGCTGAGAAAATTATGGACCTTGTGGGGGGAGAGGGGCGCTTCAGCGTTTTTCTAGTATGAAGGGATAGGTGGTTACAGATAGGAGAAACACTTAATCGCATTTAAAAAAAGATAAAACCTATTTTGTCTAAACATTATCTGATCAATCCTTGGCCAGAAGAAGAACTGTGTAGACCCTCCATCTGATTAGGGAATAGAATGAAGCTCTGAATTTTCTTGCTCCTATTTTCAAGAAAAGAGTTCCTGCTTTCCATGCAATTGATAAAGCATCTGGCGTGCTTTTAGAAGGAAAACCCTCCTTTACGCAGCCTCATGAGACCACACTGTGTGACTTATTTGATGTTAAACTAGCACAGCCACAATCATGTGGCTGATGAATGCCTAAAGACTTATTGCATTTATAAATTTTGACTTATTCGATGACTTATTTGATGTAAAGACTTATTTCATTTATAAATTTTGACTTATTTGATGTTAAACTGGCACAGCCACAGCCACAATCATGTGGCTGATGAATATGTTAAACTGGCACAGCCACAGCCACAATCATGTGGCTGATGAATGTCTAAAGACTTATTTCATTTATAAATTTTAATTAGATTTATCTTAAAATTAAGGTTTGTAAATGAAATATATATATCTGGGTTTATCAAGTTATATAATTGTGGTTGTGTATTTCATTATATACACGTGATTGCCATCATGGCTAAATGTCAATGAGAAACCAATTAGGTTTACAGAGGTGGAGGTGGCTGGGTATTTGTGATAGATCATCATAATCCAAACTCATTTTAACATCTCCATCCTGTAACAACCACTCACAAACTTCATAGCAAAAGCAAAGGGAGCTAAACATGAAATTAGTGACCCTTAGCAACTGATTCACAAGTATCAGAAGTTCTTCCAAGATATAGAATTCAGATCAATTAGACAAACCAAGAACAGGGTTGTAGACAGGCTGTCAAACCTTCGATCAGACATGCCCTGGAGGAAGCTCATCAAGCTCATTCCCACTGAGTGGGCTTCCTCCATCGGACCCGTACTCGCCTGGTACCTGCCGGCTGCGGCGAGGGAGACTGGATGGATCATGAAAGTACCGAGCCAAGCCAAGGTTCTCTAAGAGTGTATTCCGTTTTTAGGGAAAAAAAAAAGAGATGTGAAGACTCGACTTGGTTTGCCAGTATGCCCAAGGGAATAGTTTACTTCTATTCATAGAGAGGAAATGGTGGAGTGGAGGTTTTCAAAGCTGGACTAGATTTTGGTTTGAAGTGAGTTAAAAAATTTAATCCTAGGTGTTTGGCATGAACATGTCAAGCATCGTCATGGAGCATAAATTGTTTGAAAAGCATCGTCATGGAGCATAAATTGTAATTGTTTGAAGTAGCAGGAGGAAACTGGTTTGAAGTGCATAAATTGTTTTAAAACTGACGCGTTAGAAAGAGTCAACTGGCTTGAATTGTATAAAATAATTTAATTGGACGGTTTTGGATGAACACTCCATATCAAGGCTCAAATGAGTAAAAGAGAGGAAGAAATGCAGATCAAAACCTAGTTTATTTCTTAGTAACCTCCAAATTGAATATCAAACAAACCATAGAGCTTCCTGCCCCGAAGTTGATTAAAATAAATATACAAATTAAACTTTGTACGAACCTCTTGTCAACTACTGCACTAAACTCTTGTCAACTCTTGTAGGAGAATACCTAATAAGTTAATACAATATAACTTGAATAGAGTTTTGGCAAGGGAAAAAAAATAGTTCTCCGGTTAAAAGGCATCAGTAACAAAACTTGTGTATGCGGATTCATGAAAGAGGCTTTAAATGGCCTGGGAAACCAACATCTAAAATCCATAAAATATGAAGGCTTCAAGGTGAATTTTCATTTCCACAATCTCAAAGTCCATTAGGTAAAGGCAAAAAAGAAGCATTGGAAAGTAAGCATTAAAAAATGTAAGAAAATTATGAACATGAAATCTCAATTCATTGATTTAGGAGGACTACTAAAAATATGTCAGCATCTTTATCATAAATTTAGTTTTTATAATTAAAAAATCATTAATTATACCCAGCTTCAATAGGTGTAAACCTTTCGACTTAAATATATATAACTAAGGTAACATGATTCAATGAGTAACATGAAGATTGTGCATTGACAGGTTCTTCATCCACTCTTCTTCCTCATTTTCATTCCACTTTTGGACCAAGTGATCTATCCTTTCTTAGAGAAGCATGGACTTTCCATGAAAGAGATGAGAAGGATGATTTTGGGGATGCTCCTGTGTTCTGTTGCATTTTTTACATCAGGACTTCTCCAGTTAACGATTGATAAGAGAACCACTTCAGGATCCATAACGTATGATATTAGCACTTCTTCAAATTCTGAGCCTGATAATATGGATCATATGGGACTATTCATCTTAACATACCCAAATGAAACAGCAAAAAAAATATCAATTCTTTGGCAGGTACCCCAGTATGTAATAATGTCAGCAGCAGAAGTAGCATTTAGTGTCACTGGATCGAAATTTGCTTATTCGCAGGCCCCTGTTTCCATGAAATCAGTTGTTCAAGCAATATGGCTTTTGACCTCTGCTGCAGGTTTTTCTCCTTTCCTCCTTTTACAAATGTAAAATAATCAGGAGTTTTAAGGCGCTATACAAAATCTTGAGTCCAGTAGTAATAACTAGGTTTTTGTGGACAGGTGATTTGGTCACCATTTTAACTGTGGGTATCATTGGGAACAAGCTATCAACAGCAAAGAGGTCATCTTTATTTTCGGTGGGAGGCATTATCGCAATGGTGTTCATGATGTGCCTAACTTCCTGTTTGAAACACACGAACAATCCCAACGATAAAGAAGTCAAGGTGACGGGTAATTCAGAAGTGGGGAAGCAAGCTGAGCAATAAAACTATATTTCTTTGAAACCCTCTGTTCGATTAAGTATATTGAATTGTCATGCATCTGCCATTTGAGACTTCTTTTCAGTTCAACTTTTATCATGTCAAAGACCCATGTTTGATGATTTTCCTGAGCAAACATTTTTTCAAAAATTCAGATATGTTCAGAATTGTTTTTTTTTTTCAAAAGTTCAGATATGTTCAAAATTGCTTTTTAAAAAATGTGTTGACTGCAAACCCCTTAAAGGTTAATTTTTCTTTTATTGTGTATAAGTTTATTCTTTGTAGGTGTCGTTGTTGACTGCAAACCCCTTAAAGGTTAATTTTTCTTTTATTGTGTATAAGTTTATTCTTTGTAGGTGTGGTTGTTTCTTGTTCATGCATAATTCAATTGATAATCATTTTCAACTAGAGATAAATATTTTTATTTCTATATTTTAAAGTAGAAAAAGTGTACAATATTTAGAGTCATCGGTGTAGTTTACTTAATGTTAATATAATTTTAATACTGTGCTTAGCTACATAGTCTTTTGTAAATAAAATTTAGTCAAATAAAATAATCTACTAGTATTATGTAAGGGAGTAGACTTCCACCCTTGTCAAATATTTTTAGGTCTTACGTTATTAACATGTTTCTTTACTTCCTAAAAAGATGACTTGGCACCAATTAAAAGAAAAAATCATATCCCACACTATTATCATTGAAACTACAACACTAGATACTAACCCCATTTGCAATTTAATCTCTTGCCTATGATTACTCAAGGGGATTTTAAGGATCCATATTTATTTTATTGTGTAAAAACTTTAGCGATTCTTATTAATTCTTAAAATTCCAACCATAAAATGTTTGGCTATATTTTTGTAAAAACATCAGGTGTGGGGGGAGTCTTCAAGATCCTGCGAGAATAATATCGTTCATGATGACTAGGGGCTAGGGAACGTGTCGAATAATCTAGATGAAGCTTACTCATCATGGTGTGGTCTCCTTGTCACAAAAAAAAAATGGACTCGGGACCTTGTTGATCTTCAAGGATTCACTGCCAATCATCAAAGTAGTAATTACTCAATCAAATCTTGGAGGGAATAAGCTCCAAGGCATTTTCTTTAGAATCAAATAGGTTTTAACACACTTCAACCAGGTCTCCCTCTTCCATATCAAGAGGAATTTGAATGGTGAGACGAATGCGTGGGCAAAATTTGCCACATCTTTAAATCTTGGAACCAATATGGAAAATGGGGGTTCCAACTATTTCAAAATCCCTTAAATTTTTTCATTAGTGGATATTAATTAACATCAAATCAACTTTGCCATCATTGATGACTCATAGCTGGAATTGCATGTGGAGAGGCGTCAAGAGCAGGTCAGCCTCTCGCTCACATTTAAGTTGGTAGGCCTCACATGTGGGATATCAATGCTCCACTATGAAGCCTTGCAATGAGTATGGGATAATATAAGTGTGGAGATTCTTCCTAGGGCGATTCAACAACAATTTAGTTTGGTGGTGGTCTGACATATTTCCTATGAGCTATCTCATAGCCGACGTGGGGGGTATGTTGGAATATTGGAAGGTGCAAGAATAGGGTTATGGTGAGTAGTCATTGTGGATGGTGGAGAAGGGGAAGGTTTGGTTTGCAATGTGGTTTCTCATTTGTTGTATATTATTTTTAAACAAGTTTTTTCTCTTTCTTTTGTTCTATTCCATGGGATTGTTTTTTAGTGACATTGCGAATTTTGTATCCTAGAGTAGTGGAATTGGGGAGTCTCTCTCTAACCGGTGTTCTAACTCTCGGTTTAGTGTAGTAGCACCCAACTTCCCTTTGACAGGTACCCACATGGTAGAGGAAGCCCATGCAATTATGGCATACAATTTGCACCAACAAAGGCATTGAGTGATGATGCAACTTGTATTCCATTCTCTTTTGGATTTGGTATTTCTTTCCACTTAATATTTCTCTTAGATGTTCCATGGATTGTATTAGATACTTCTCTTTTCTTCTTGGTTGTCCTCTTTTCAATGGCCCTAGTTTTGTGACTGCAATAGTAGTCACCTACAACTGCAAATTTAATTCCAATTCCTACAGATGATCGAAAGACTACCTGGAATAGCTTCCAAGGGAGTACATTCTTCCAATGGAATTGTTGTTAAATTTAGCAGTATCGACAATCATTCTCCAATGAGAGGCCATATGGGTCACCCTGAGGCTAGCCAGGGATATTTGGAGAATCAACTAGTCTTGTGAGGTATTGACAAAAGCCAAGGGGAACGTACAACCTCTGTGAGTCAAACCAAAAGTCAGGACGAACGAGATGCTATGTAAGTCTAATGAAAAATTCAGGGGGAACGTACAACCTCTATGAGCATAGATAATCTAGTGAAAAATTCAAGGGGAACGTACAACCTCTGTGAGCATAGACAGACTAGTGCAAAAGTCAGGGAGAACGTACAACCTCTGTGAGCCTAGTCAAGCCTTGTGAGCCATGAGCAAAAGTCAAGGCATCTAGCAAAAGTTAGGTTGAATATAAAATTCCTATGAGCTAGAAACAAATGGTATTCCTAATATTGCAAATGATATAAATGTATTGATCTAGTGTGTTGGCACATGTAACATTATCCACCATGAAGAGAATTTTGAATTGCCTTGTAAAGAGTCGAGTTGTAACTGAAGCCTTAAGTCTAAGTTCTATTTTAGAACTTGTTCCCGTCCTAATACACACTTGCTAACGTGAGCTAAGTCCGGCTCACTTAGTGTGTCCTCGGAGACACAATGTCTAGGTTCTCAGTCCACACTGTCACCTTGACTGGAACCTCTTCCTTCTAGGCTTACTCCTAGGGAAGCCAAGGGGGGGAGTCCCTAGTTACTAGATTGATTTTAACGTTAAGGTTCTAGGAGTTAGTTTTAATTTGTTAAGGCTAAAGGGGAAAACTAGCCTAAGATGCTCAAGCAGCAAAATGCAAAGTGCAAGTTAACTATATGACAATCAACCCTTTCCCTAAGTCAACTAAGACTAGTGCCTAAGGTTGGGCAATGGGGTCAACTAGATTTGAGGGTGCTTCAATTACAAAATTTTTACAAGTGAAACAAGTTAAACTACCCCAAACCCAAGATTACAACTAGTTACAAAAGAATTCTAAGTGTTACAATGTTTACACCATATACAAATAGATACAAAGATACACAAAATACAACAAGATGTAAGTGATTCACACACATAAGCCAAGCATGCCCCAATAGCACTTACTCTATTGGATCGCCTTCACTGGCAACCACAAAAAGCACTCAAGAATCAAAGAAAGTGATGCTTCCCCAAGTGGGATACTCAACACTTTCTTGATTCACACCACAATAAGCAAATCAACAAGATATTCAATATGTAACTTACTTGCTCACATAGACATAAACATAAATCATAAAGTTGCACTTAAGATAAATAGAATAATGAGATTACCACCAAGATGTGTTCATATCAATACATCTAATTCCCCCAACACATTAAAGGTGATCTATGCAGCTAGATGTTTAAGGAGTTGTTTAAAAGTTAGATAAATTTTAATTCCCTTCCCCCTAAACTATGTGTGTGCTTTAAGCTTCCTCCTCCCTTGGCCAAATGACTGTCGGGTGCTCAAGATAGTAAGGCAACGAGGCCCACCCTAGCTTCCCAGGTCAGCCCTGACAGTAAGAGTACTTCCCGGAAATGATCTCCCCTACGAAATCACGAGAACGGTCCCCCGCCTCTTCCTTCCGTTGTTTTCCTCAAACCCGTTTTAGATGGTGGATATGGCTGAATAAAGCCCCTAAAATGTTGTCTAAGTGTTATTATGACCCGCGGGTGGGTCTTTTAGTGTGTTGGGTGACTTTTAGAAGTGTTTTAGACCTTTAAAAAATTGGTTTTTAGCGCATGGCCGAACTGAAAAGATGTGAAAATGAGTGCTTGCAAGATGTAAATTAAGCCACCATTAACATATCAAAACATGAAGGAAATGTTGCAAGATGTTATACCATTCATTCATAAACCATTCCACATATGAATTGAAAGTTAAAGATGAAGCGTGTGTACTTGCAAGATGTAAAACTGTAAATGTAAATGCTTTAGACCATAAGATAAGATGCCATAAATGAAATGAGAGCTTAAAAGATATCCATCATCTACATGTTACTCCATTTATCACATAAGCAGGTAATTGCAAAAGAAAGGGCAAGGACGTCTTGCCAAAGTGATCACCAAATGTGAGATCTAAAAAACTAACCATTCATCCACATATGTTTGTTAAACTCATGAAAAATAGATGTGCTTGAAAATGGGAAACTTAGCAAAGCAATGAGAAGATTTTAAACCATATTCATATCACATGCACATAAGACTTGTAAATAGCAAAATAACGTATGAAAATATGAGCTATAGCACTTAAGATTGCATCTAAATTATTGAACCATTTACCATGAAAGCATAAGCATATGAAAGTGAAATAACTTGATGGAAATAAAACTTATTGATGATGACTATCTAAGATATTCTAACTAATTAGCATATAGATCATCACATATAAATTTCCCTTAAGCCAAGCGATTTTTGGGATTACTCACCCAAGGTACCGGCACGTTAGATTATCAAAATAAATGAAACTTGGAAATATAAACCACTCACAATGGCCAAGGTGGAGGCAAGCCTACCATTTTTTGCCAAAGAGGGTTGTTTAAACAAATGATAAATTATTTAAAAGAAAAGGCCACACAATCTTGCCTTCAAGACAAGGGGGGCCAACAAATAAATAAAAACAATGACTTGGAAAAGAAAACAACTAATCTAGCCCAACGATTTTGGGGGGTTGGCTAGGCCAAACACACTCCCAAGGTGTAGGCAATATGTGTTAGCTTACAAATGTACAAAAAATCAATGAAATAGCATGAAAAACATGAAAAATACACTAGGAAGAGTAAGAAAATCGTTACCCAACCAAGGATGGGTCTTGGGGAAGCCTTGTGGACGGATTTGGGCAGCGTTTCCCCTTGTTGTTGGTAAGTTCCTGCAAAAACCAGCAAGCAAAAGCTTGCTGGAAGTGCTGAAAAAGACACACAAACGTTAAAGAAATTTTATGTTTTTACACAGAAAATTTCTACATAAAAATCTCCAAGTGAAAGATAATATTATTGACCTATCTAAGAGTGTTAGAAAGCTRAAATAATAATGGAATGAATGCAGAAAATAACAATGGACAAAAGAAGGCTAGGAGTGTGAGAAAGGTTTAAGGGTAGGCTCCTCTTCAATGCTATCCCAATAATCCTTTTGAAACAACCTGCAAAACTCAAGGAAAGTAGTGAAGCATGGAAATAGACAAGAATATTGAATAGACTAACAAACGAAATACTTCTATCTCTTAGCTATCCAACAATGCATAAACTAGCAAGACTACTCTTTGCTAATCTACCCTAGTAAAATACTTTACCAAAGATCTATTTGCAACTACACAACAAAACTCAAACAATGCATGTCACCTCATGTGTAAGAAGAAAGCTAGAATACTCTTAGTTCTCTTCAAAAATCCTCCAAATCTTTTCTATTGATCCAAAATGTGAGAGTGTTGGAGAAATACTTGCTCCAAGACTCTCAAGAGCAATGAGTGAAGTGTCTTGATGGAAAGAACAAGAAGGTGAGTTGAAATTTCAGCATAATAACAGTAGCTCAAAGAATGGTGAGGAAAATAGGTGAGGAGGGGTCTTAATTATACCTCAAGAGGCAAAGTGAGGGCACTTGGATTGAGTCCAAGTGTCAAATCTCAAACACAAAGCACCAATCTCAAGGAGAGGGCGCCCTAGCTAGGGTTTTGGTGGTGGATCAATCACATGGATTGATGATGCGGAGAGTGGGGCCAATAGAAAGGTGAGGTGAGAGGCTAAGGGGGGCGCACCTCTCATAGGAGGGGCCCACAACACAAGTCAAAGCCCAAACCAATGGTTTGGGAGGAGAAGGGGCGTGAGGTAGAAGAGAGGGGCGTGAGGTAGGAGAGAGGGGCGCCACCTAGGAAGGAGTCTAGAGTGTGGGGTCTAGGGAGTGGTGATGTGGAGGTCTAGGAAGGGCACACCTCTCATAAGAGGGACCCACACCAAGTCTCAAGTCAAATGATTAAGGTTTGGGGTGAGGGGGGACATTTTTCCCTCTAGGGCGTGGGTAAAGTGAGTGAGGGGGCAAGTTTAGGTGGTGTTTTAAGTGAGTAAGTTGTTAGGTTGGGTTGGGTAGGTTAGGAAAGGTCTAACTTTCTCTTTGCCACCTTAACACTTACTCAAAAACTCAAAAATTACAATATTTTGACATTCTGGCAATGTCACCTTAGCAATTAAAATTGCTGTTTTGACTGACTCTAACTCTGAGTGGACAAAGACATAGTAAACTTCGTCCGACTGAGCTGAAACTTGGCCAATGGGTGTAGGGGGTGCTATTCCATTTCTTTTGAGCACAAATACCCCTATCAAAAACCCCAAGACTGAGTTTTTACAATATTAGCTCAAAAAATAATTAATTAATTAAA
>JASDQU010031005.1:0-22282 GCA_032191745.1 Picea mariana | reverse complement strand
AAATGTATATTGTAATTTCATTGTAAATCTGGACCGTTCATTATAAGGTCACAGATCTAATGATAGAGATTATGTTAGGGTTTTTTTCCCTAGAAGGCAACCCTCTTTTATGAGGGAAATGTATTCTGGCTATGGTTGATGGTGGATATTGTATTATGAGATAGGAAACTGTGAGAGAAAGAAGAGGAAGTTACAGCGGGTTTGTTGTAGGTTGTATCCTTCACATGCTAGATACTAATAAAGGAAGGACCTAGCAATTTCTCTAGTGGACGTAGCCCACACTGGGTGAACCACGTAAATCTGTGTCTCTATTGTATTGTGTATCTTTTGTGTTTTGTTTCTGCATTTGTTTTATTTTATTGCTCCACAGTCCTGTTTTTCTAACACTTGTACATATTGTAAATAGTAGGAGTTAAAATATTAAAAAGGAAGATAAGAATAAAAAAATGAAGAAAAATCCAAAAAGAAGTAGTTAAGAGGAATAAGTGATAGACATATAATTAAAGATGACAATGTGAAATAGACAGAAAGTCAGGAAGATGAGAAATGAAGATACTTCATGAAGGAAGGACCAGTGCACCAGAGATGTAACACAGTGGAAAATTACAGTGCACCGGAAAAGTGAAACAATCAGAAAACGAAAAACCAATCACTGGAAAAAAAAAAGGCATGAAAATTATGAGGCATGCATAGTAAGATTTTGAACATTTATGACAGTGAATGAGGCATGCTCGAGAAGATTTGGATCATTAATGAAAACTCTTTACAAAGTAGGGTTAGCCAAGCTTCATTACAAATTTGAGAAAATCCAGATCTAAGCATTGAGAAGTGAAGAACACCTAGACGAGTAGTCGTTGAATAGAGAGATCTCAAACGTAAACCCACCGAGATTCCAACACGATGGTGCCACTAAAATTTGGAGCACCGAGTCAGATGTCGCGAAAATCCATAGAAACAGTAGAGAATTTCCAGAGAAGATAATAGAGGCCGAAAACCCTACACAAACAGAGGGAGTGGTGGATGTTGATTCCATTCCCTCCACAGAACCATTAATCCCCACATTGGTGGAAGAACAAACCGAACAGATGCAGGTTGATCCATTTAGCACAGGGGTAGAGCCAAATCTGACGTAAGAAACAGTTCATCCCATAAAGCCAATAGACAAAGTGAGGATGAAGTCTGACGAGCCAAAGGATCAACCTAGCGTAGAATAGAGCCAATAGGCACAAATATCGGTTGAGGAAGTTACAACGTAGAAGGAATATGGAGGAGAGGAACATGAGGCATATCACACATATCAGGAAGCAGGGCCTTCCAATGCGCCACAAAAGGGGAAGGGTAAATAGTAGGTCCAAATATCCTTGCGCAAGAAGCCAGAAGTAACTATTGTGTTATCACATGTACCAGAAGGGGTAACAGTTGTCACAAATTTACTTGGGTGCACAGACATATTGAGATATTCAGATCATGATGTCAGGGACATGGAAAAACTCCTAGAGTTCACGCAATAGGTTTACTTGGAAATCAGGGGCGTCAACGTAAAGGGAGTTCCCATCATGGAACCAAAGAAATGGATACAAAGGTTGTACAACATATGCATCATGAACCTACTGGAGATCCCCCACTTTGGCAGGGGCAAGGAGGTGAACAACTACGTCAAGTAGTTACTAGAAGTCATGCATGGAGGCATTTTATGGTTGTATACACAGGTATCTATCAATGTGGATTTGATAGTGAAAATAACATGACTTCCAACCAATGAAGAGAACGATTATAAGTGAACCCGTGGAACGATTAACCACAAAACTGATATCCTAAAAACTACTTAGAAAATTTCATAAGGAGGAAGTGTCAGCAAGTGTCATAGCTGTAGTTGTGTAGTGTGCAAAGGGCACTATCCTAAGTGGGATCCCATATTTGTTGAACTCATTTTTGGATGACTGCAAAGACACGTAGGATGTAGGAATGCAGTTCCATTAGTCCTAGATCATTACTCTGATAGCATTACTGGGTTGGAAGCACCCCAAGTACACTATGTTTCTGCAAAGACCTAAAAGGTGCCGCACAACACAATACGAGTCATTATGGAAAAAAATTGTTGCAAAAGATAGATACGAAAATACCAACATCTTCAAGACATACCTTGAAGAAATCTAGGAGAAGGTCACAAAGACTTGGATGATCCCACCAGAGGTGGTGAAACAGTACAAGATAGTCGCCAATTTTAAAGCCTCGTGACACAACATGTGGATTCAAGTGAAGAGGGATCCAACAATAGAGTGGCTGCAAATGAGGTATTGCACCACAACAGAAGAAGTCGAGTGGGTGATGAAAGATTTTCAAGAAGAATGGAATATTCCATTCGAGCAAGCAAAGGATAAGTAGCCAAACAAAGACAAACAATTGGTAGCAACAAGTTCATCCCAAAAAAAAATTACCCCATATCATAATACAAGGAGCGAAGTACAGATTAAGAATCCAATAGGGGGAAGTGAAACAACAAAGAAGAATCATATCCCCAATTTGGCCACACAACAAAAGGACCATGCAACTGATATAAATGGCTCAGCACATAAGAAGGATAGTATCTCTGCACATGAGGGACAAGCAGGAGGGGACATACTGGAGGCCCCAAGAACAACA
This sequence comes from Picea mariana, assembly GCA_032191745.1. Classification (NCBI taxonomy): domain Eukaryota; kingdom Viridiplantae; phylum Streptophyta; class Pinopsida; order Pinales; family Pinaceae; genus Picea; species Picea mariana. The sequence goes on along the minus strand of JASDQU010031005.1, from coordinate 19,639 downwards.
CAGCCAACATAGTCAAGGAAACCAAAGAGGCCAGTTATATAGATAGGTGGGGTGCACAAGAATATGAAAGAGCATAAGGAGGTCCCCGAATACACTATAACCAAGGACGATGCAAAACTAGTCGTGGAAAAAGTTCAAGACTGTGTAGCCAAAGAATATGAGGAGGCGGAGAAGCAAAGGGAGAGAATAATGAAAGAACTAACAGAGGTCAGACATTTACTTGAGAATATTCTCTCAACTAAGGTGGAAAAGGAGGAGACAACACAACAACAATGCCAAGAAAAGGGAAAACAATCTAGATCATAGAGACAACTAGTGGAACCTTCAACATCACCAAGCAAATGTTGCGAGTAAATGAAGACATGGCACGGACAAAAATTAAGGATGTCGAGCAACTGGAGTTGGTATTGGAAAGGATACCAAAAAAGGCCCTATATAAACTATAGGTAAGTGTGGTGCATGAAGTACATTCCAGGGCAAGGATGGAAGAAATGGACATGGAGGTAACCAGGGAAGCTAAGGAAGTATTGGAGACAGTTCTTACAGAGGTAAGAATGGAACAAGCAGAAGAAAAACAACGCACAGAGAGACTGGATCAAAGACTTGAAGAAGTCTTTAGACAATTCCAGAGATCGCATTAGCAGGGGAAATCAATGCAGACAAGAAGTTACAGAGGATCGCATAGGCGATGGACAGATATAAGCAAGAGCTAAGGGAATTGGTGGAAAATATAACACCAACCACACCTCCAGAGGTCAGGTCCGAAAGGGAGGATAAATCCATAGAACAAACAACTCATATTTCGTTGGAAGTCAAGGAGATAGTAGAAATATATGAAAAGATGACGCAGTTTTGGACAAGCTTAGCAGAAGATAAAAATATCTAGAAACTAGAGTAGAAAGAAGATAATTTGAACGTTGCAGTATAGGACCTCAAGCAGAGGCATAAGAACATGGCCATATCCATGAGACTCAGGGCCACATAGTAGATAAAAAACATGCAGGCATAAGTAAAGGTTGCACAAGAAGAGAAAGAAGCAAGACAGGCTCAACTGGAGCCCCTACAAGAGAAAGCAGAGAAAATGATAACAATGCTGGAAACAGAGAAAGTCAACATGGAACAAGAACACATAGAAAACACACAAATGATAAAGGATCATGTTACAACGCAGGTCATGGAGACCCTTACAGAAAAGAGTTCATAGACCAAGAATAAAGTGATGGAGTTTTCAGAGAAGTTTCATGCACTGGAAGTAGCATTTTAGAAGCTGAACTAAGTGGCTTGAGACGAACCACATATTAGTATTTGGGGCCTGTTGGAGTAGGTATTTTTGGGAGAAAAACACAGCAAAAAAGGCAAAAGGAGAGCGCACCATATTTTGAGGAAAGGCAGTGCGTGCAATAGGATTTGTGAAAACCTGACACATATGTGGACAAACCTAGCCATGTTAGGGTTAGGGTTTTGGAATCAGAAGATCCCAAGGTTAGGGTTTTAACCCATTTTTGTAATATAAATAAAAGAGGTCTAAGTTAGATTGAGGTATGGAGGAAAATATATCTAATCTTGAGTAAGAATCTGAGTCTGAGTCTATTTTTGGTATGAAGAACCTTTTTGGAGTTGAAGTCTGTTTTGAGAGCTGTGGAGCTCAAATGGAGTTAATTTGGAGATTTAGATGAGGGTCAAGTCGCAAGCTATGGAGCTTGGTGCAACCCTAGTCTACCTTACTACTCTCTATTATCCTATGATGTAATGCACCGCCTTTTGATGAATAAGAAAGAAGCAAAATATCTTTGTGGACGTATCCCTAGGGGGATGAACCACGGTAAAACTTAGTGTTTCCATGTGTTTGAATGTTTTTACTATTTTTGCAATTATGGTTGACTGATTAGATAAATGAATGAATGGTTTTTATTACAACACACACTAGAATATAAAGGAAAAATAAATTTTATGAATGAATGAGTTAATGGATATAATGAATACTGTAGTGAAATGTATGGTTAAGTAGTAGCAGTAGTAAAAAGAACATCCCCCAACCCCTTCCATGATTACATACATTTTCATACTATATTCCCCCATAATCCATCTCGGGTGAGACTGCATTGTGCACTATCTGCACGGTGTAGCCTTTTGGTTTACCAGAAGGGCCGATGGTGAAAAGGGTTTTGTTGGAGAACTAAGGTAGAACTCGGGTCAACCCATAAGTCCAACAATGGGACATGACCTTTGGAGGCTTCACACACCCCCTTGGGGCATGAAATCACCACACATGTGACCTAGGAGGGAATTATTATGGTGTATTAACATGATTTTTTTATTGTTAGAGAATAATTGAGGGGTAAAATCCACTTGTATCATGGATTATTGTTGTTTTACATCATCATGTGGACTTATGTGCTAGGTTTGCCTCACATTAATGAGGCTAGCACTCATTTGGATAAAACACATCTCACTCACTTGTGATATCACTACTACTTGTCTTCTTCTCTCTTATTTTCTCTTTGGATGTCTTATGTGCACCTTTGGAGTGAATTTGGATGGATGTTTTCTCTTGTTAATTTCTTCATGAACTAGGGTTTCCTCATGCTATGTGCCTTGACTAGTAAGTGTTTTCTTATGTGCATGTGATCTTTCTTGGTAAATGTTTTTGAATGCTCAATTAGAGAGGTAATAGTTGCATGCTATCATCATATTCCTTGAATAATATTGAAACCCTAAGGAAGGATTAAAAGAGGTTATCCCCTTCCTTTGTTATAATCACCTTGACTTTGTTGAAACATTTGACTTTCCTTAAGGGTTAGAAACAACTATCCCCTTGAGGTTTGTGTTAGGACAAGACTTTCCTTAAGGGTTAGAAACAACTATCCCCTTGAGGAATGACACAATGCGCACAAAAGAAGGAAAGGAAGTTGGCAGACTTCCAGGATCAACGCGTGCGAAAGGAGGAAAACAGTTAGAATTTGTTAGGCATTTTGGTCCATTAGAAAAGGGCTAAGACCTAATGTGATTGTATAAATATGTAAGGGTTGGGATAAAGAAGTAAATTAGCAAGGGGCAGTGAAGAGTGAATGAGAGTAAGGATATCTAAGTATGCATTGTATGCGTGAATGTAATAGTGAAGAGAGACATATCGAAGGATAGGATAACGAAAAGGGCATAATGTATGAGAACAATTCACATATTTTGTAAGGGGTGATTCTGAATAATATAATAAGAATCATGTCATTGTGGACATATCCCATCTTGGGTGAACCACATTAAAATATGGTGTCTAGGTGTGATGATGTGATTGTTCTGTGTATTGCGCGCATATGATTTATTTTCTACTATTATGAATATGTTATCTGTTTCTATGTTTATGTGCACATGATAAATGGTATAATGAACAAATGTTGAGTGTAATGGTTATGATGAATGCCTCCCATCCTTTCATGATTGTGGAAACCTAGTTCTTGCAGTCCCCATAGATACCTTGGGTGAGACTTCACCTTCTTGTAGGTGATGCCGAAAGGGCCAATATCTTGAGGTTTTTTTGGTGAATTAATGTTGAACTGCAGATCTGCCCATTGCATGAAAACAAATGGTTATGTTGTCAAGACCGAGATATGTGACTGAGGGGAATGTGGAGATTGACTAAGGAAGAGATCAGACAGTGGTTAGAGGAAAAGGAGCATGATTTTTCTAGAAATTAGAATAAGAACCAATAGATGAGTCCAAAGAAATGGTTACAGAGGTATGAATTTACATATTTACATGAAATTTTATTTTTTGATTTACCGAATGTTTTGGCTAAGTGGATACAAAGATTAGTTGAAAAGAACAAAACATTCCACACTATTGTTTCCAGGAGTTGGACCCCTGAGTTAATCGAGGAAGTTAATACTATGAGTAACCGGATCTCACACGCAATTGATTTATGGATGGATAGTGTATTGGGGAGTTATGTTACTGAGTTTTATATAGATTACACCCAGTCATATAGTGCTACTGAAAGAGAGTTATTTAAAGGTCAAACATTTGAAATCATTGTATACTTGGATCAAGATGTTGTTGTGTGATAAGGGGGTTATGAATATGGAATATGATTTCCCTAGAAGCTAGCCACCTTCGTGCGCATAGGGGGACTAGGGGTTGTTACACATTATTTTAGTCACCCTAGTGATGTTTCTACAAGCATGTGTTCAGGCTCCCAAAAGAACCCTTTTTCATGAGAAAAGTGATTGTCTTCCTCCTCTACAAAACCTTGTTAAGAAAGGACATCACAAGTCAAGCATAAGCTATAGTGTGGTGATTCATGATCATTGCAGTCTGTCCTGAAACTGGCTTACAACATTTCCGCAGGTTGCCCTATAGCCAGGGTGCGGCGATACTGAAAGTCTAAGGAAAGGATGAACTTCACAAAGGTTCTAGAAGGGAATCCTCTAGAACATGAGGTGACATCCATATGGTTGGGATCCTACTCGCTTTTCTGATTTGGTGGGATCATCCTAATCTCTTTAACCATCTCTCCTTCTCCTATATAATGATGGGTTTCTTATGGAAAAGGTTAAGCAAGGAATTAATGAAGGAATATTTTGAGAACTGTGTGAGGAATTCTATTTCAATTGATGCTTGAGGTCTTCATTTGTCCATCAAGTTATTGTGGATCTTCTTCATGCAAGTTTGGAGCAAGTGTGTGTTTTGGAGAAAAGGGCCACTAAAAGGGAACCTTGCAACATCAAGGTTATTTGGTTGTATCTTCCACTTTTACTCAATATAATACAGTGGAATGTTTTTTTCCTTGAATCACATGTATAAGTTTTCATTGAATATACTATTGTTTCTTTCACTTGGGCTGGTTTGTGTCATTGCAGATCTAATATCACAAGAGCACCAGAGTGGAGAAAGGACAAAAAAGATATAAGGAAGCAATATTCAAAGGTATGTCACTCATCTCTTGTTTGATAGTAAATTTGATGATTAGAGCTTAGGGAAAGCACCATGTCATGTCTTGTTTTGTTCTAGATATAGGTGGATCTAGGGAGATCAGTTTATGTCTGCATTTACCAATTAATCCAATAATAGGGGCTGACCAGAGGATGGTATGAGTGCATAAAGAAGAGGGAAGCAAGAAATAATGAATAAGGAAAAAATGGGATGAGGATGCTGAGAGAAAAAGAATGTGCAACAAAAGAAGAGATTGGAGTATTACATAATGGAAAAAGATTTTGGTATAGTAGGAAGAGGACTGTGGCTGATAGAGAAGAGAAACACATTGAGGTTGAAGAAAGAGACACTGGTGTAGTGCTCTAGATTGAAGGAATACCATGCACAGAGGAAAACAAAAAAGACTGTCATCTCAGTTTATAAGAAGGAGATCCATTACATCCCACTTAGACTAGACACTACATCGAACTCATGACCCTATGGGCATCTCCAAGAACTGAGGTAATATCCGAAACTTTGTCACTTATAGTCATTGAAGGAAGCAATGATAACAATAAAGGTAGTCAGAGTAGTGGAAGTAGTGTGACAACCCAACTTCAGGTAGTGTCACCAAGGAAGAATATTGCACAGTACACGATGGTGGGGGTAGTTCCCACTTTGAGAATGCCTGTCTTTCACAGAGTAGGAAGAGAAGATCCAGAACAACGCTTATTTTTTTATGAAGCAATATAAAACATGACAAACGTATAGGGTGATGATGCAAAGACTGCGTAGTTAGTGAGCACATTTAGAGATTGTGTGTTACTTTGGTATATAAAGTATCATTCCACTACACCTACCGGACAAGCTAGAATGTTGAAAGACATCAGGAAAGCTATGTTAAAGGAATTTCATTAACCAAAGTCTGAGTCATAGTGTATTACATAACTAAAAGAGATCAAGAAGTTACATAGTGAATCAATATGGGATTTTGATCATAGATTCAAGATATTGATGATCGATTGACCTTCCAAATTGTAGATGAGCAATGTAGGGAATGGTTCATTGTAGGATTGATACCACATATATGATTCCCCTTGACGCAACAAAGGATCATGTCATATTAAAAAGCATTAGAGATTTCCATGAATTTAGAAGCATCCTTTGTAGGAGAAGATGGTGCAACGTTGGCTCAAGTTTAGTTGTAGTTAATAGAATTGACAATTCAATTATAGGAGCTTGTTGAAGGAAAAGAAAAACATGAAGAAGTTTGGTGTGTGTTACATAAACAAAATCTCATCATAAGAATAAGTGTCCAAATTTTAGAGAATATTTGGCTACAGGAGCCCCGAATCCCTTTGGCACTAAGAGGAGGAGGAGTATATTGTGAGATATACAGAATGATGGGTCAACACTCGACTACCTGTCTTTTGATGCTGAAGTATCAGAGCACTACCAATAACTTATTTTGTAATTTTTGTAAGTCAACAGGAATTGAAAAAAAGGAATGTCGCGTACTTGATATCATGAGAGAATGTATAATGGATGAATATATATTTCAAGGGGAAGAAGTAATGGAAGGAGGTGTACAACAATATAATACTTTGAGAGGCTACAATTGGGGAGAAAGAGGAGGATTCAAAGGTCATGGAAGAGGAAGATTCGATAGAGGAAGAGGACTGATTATCTTTTATAATTGTAACCAGCCTAGGCTTCTGGTGCAAGATTGTTTGAATCCCTACATGATGTATACATATTGTACATAGCTAGATCATGTGATGGAAGACTGCCCACAGTTGATTGCGAAGTGGGAGGAAAAGATGAACCAGAATGTTGAGATGATAGTAGAAAAAGAGCGCGGCGATCAACCAAGTGTAGCATCAATTACACGTGGAGTGAGAACAAGAGCTGATGCGACAGAACTAGGAATTCAGACTGACTAGTGGGTCAAGAAAGTAGAAGAACAAATTCTAACATTTGACCCATGAAGAGAGAGAGACACATACAAGCAAGCAAGGAAGGAGTTTCTAGAAGTAGAATGGGTAGCATCAAATTTGCAACCTGTCTATGACATGCCACCTATGTATGGCATGCCTCCATCCTATGACCACTCGATGACATAAAGGAAAATTGAAAAGGTAAGTACTCCAAAATTTTTCTTAAATATTTGTTTAGAATTAATGAAGGATGAAACTGCATTGAGCACATTGTGTGGGATGATAGATCATTTCATGCAAGATAAAGAAGCACCTAGTGCACAACAAGTATTTAACTAGGTACAACGCAAGAACAAGATGAATAGGGAATTTTGACTTAATGCACAAGTAGGAGATTATGATATGGATAGTATCATCTTGGATATGGGATTTGATGTGAATTCCATTCCAAAGAAGACATGGGAAATGATGGGAAAACCAAAGTTGATCTAGTCACCAATTTAGTTGAGGTTAGCGAATTAGCACAAGATTGTCCTGATTGGAATACTGACAGGACTGAATGTTAACATTGATGGAGTGCACAACATAGTATATTTTGAAGTGATTGAGATAGTGGATGGTAGCAAACCTTATTTGAATTTTCTTGGACTCGATTGGGATTTTGATAACCAGACCATTATTGATGTGAAAAAAGAGACAAATGATATTTTAAGTAGAAAACTTGAGAGTTATTGTGCCATTAGATCCCACAGAAGGAAGGCGATATGTGGAACTAGAAAGGGAAAAAGAACTCAATAACCTTTACAGTATGGCCACGCAGATGGATGACTATATTAATCCTATTGTTTAAGGTGTACTCAATTGGAAAAGTATCAGTTCTTGTAATTTAGATTGAGAAGAAGCCCTAGAAAATTGGAAACAAAGGTTGCATGAGGTATCTACAAGGTGATGTGCTTGTATTACTTGCACATTGTGTTGGATTGGAGCTGAGGTATGTGATCCCCTAAAGTATGATGGAATAATAAATGTAGATATTTTTGTAAAAGAATCTGAATTACAGATACCAAATCAACAGAGATTGCCAGCTTTAGATATTACACTGAAAGCGACTACTGCAAGATGGTGGGCTACCCATAAGGATAGAATAGAGAACTAGAAGCAATGTAGAAGGTTGTTACAGGTCGGGTTTAGAACATAAACTGAATATTTCATGCAGAAGTATATCGGGTTGAGTTTTCCTATAGATCATGTTGCACAATGCATTGTGACATGGAGCTCAATACCTACGCAGGAATGGATGCGCTTGTTTCTACACACCTTGGATATGATCCCGAAGAACTGGTAATTAGAATTGGAAGTACACAGAGAAAAAACAGACTAGGAAGACTTGAGTTGCAACTTTAAGGTAAATTTAAAGTTTGAAGACGATACCCCTTCGATAGACACAACTTTTTATATTATCAAGACCAAGATATTTACATCATAAGATTCAAAGATATCAATAGCCCACAGTTGATTGCGAAGTGGGAGGAAAAGATGAACCAGAATGTTGATATGATGGTAGAAAAAGAGCGCGACGATCAACCAAGTGTAGCATCAATTACACGTGGAGTGAGAACAAGAGCTGATGTGACAGAACTAGGAATTCAGACTGACTAGTGGGTCAAGAAAGTAGAAGAAAAAATTCTAACATTTGACCCACGAAGAGAGAGAGACACATACAAGCAAGCAAGGAAGGAGTTTCTAGAAGTAGAATGGGTAGCATCAAATTTGCAACCTATCTATGACATGCCACCTATGTATGGCATGCCTCCAGCCTATGACCACTCGATGACATAAAGGAAAATTGAAAAGGTAAGTACTCCAAAATTTTTCTTAAATAGTTGTTTAGAATTAATGAAGGATGAAACTACATTGAGCACATTGTGTGGGATGATAGATGACGCAACCTGCCCCTCAGCGAGCAGTCGCTACCTCCTTCAACCACCTCTACTCCACTAGCAACCGTGGTCCCCACATGCCACGTCACTTCAAGATTTCGCGGATCGCGAATCTGCGATGCAAGTTACTTTGTGGTCGAAAACCCCGAAACGCCGAACGTCGAAACCCCGAAGTTCGACTTCTCGGGATCGTGCACCACCTGTCCTTTCCCTGATCAACAGTTCCTGTTAAATTGGGAAATCGCTACTCGCGATTTCACAAGGCATAAAACTCCTTCATCGCCAAACGCCGAACGCCGAATCCCGATCCTCAGGGATCTCACGCCACATGTCCCTCTCCTGATTGACGACTCCCGTTGATTTCAGGAAATCGCGACTCATGATTTCAATGAGCGCAAAACTCTTGCCTCGTCAAATGTCGAATCCCGATATGTCAATATGCGACGGCTCTTAGTTCCTCCTTCGCCTCTGGTTTAACACCCATGCAGCTTCTCCATGATCCAACGATCCTCGGGATTTCACGATTCTCCTCCGCTTATCCGGTCCGTTGATTCTCCGCCTTGGAGATTCCTCCCCGTTCCAAGCTTGCCCTGTTCAGAACTTCTCTTGGGTCTGTTCCCACTGTAAGGAGAAGGAACTATCCCTCCTGAGCTTCTACGTTTCCTTCCTTGACTTGGAAGAATTCTACGCTCCCAAAGACTTCGACCTTTGCTTCCTTTCTTCCCTGCGAACCCCTCAACTTGAGTCTCGCCTGTGCATATGAAAACGCTATCCTTCCAGAGCTTCTGCCCTTTTGAATCCTCATGGGATTCTTTGGCTCCTGCACTCCTGCAGAGTCTTCATGCGCAAAGCGCTATCTGTCCTGAGATTCCTCAAACACTCAGACCCCTTGGGGGGATTTGATCCTTCTTCTCTCTCAGATGGAGAATATCAATGCCTTCCTGGCTCCTTGCTCAAGCAACCTCCGTGTTGAGTCTTCCTGGGTATTCAGCAACCCAATACAGGTCCCTCAGTGGACTCTGCTTCCTTCAGATGATAGAACTCAATGAGTTCCTTCCTCCTATGCCATCGGCACACTTACTCAACGCCCTCCTAGCGGAGTCTCTTTCCTAAGAACACTCAACAGCTGTGTTTTTCCTGTGCATTCACGCACTTCTCTCAATGTCCCCTAGACAGAGCTTTTCAGAATCCTCAACAGACTTCTGCTCCTTCAGAACTCATAGCAGAGTTCCTCCTTACACACACTCGATACCCTCTTGGTAGAGTTTCTACAGAACTCCTCAGAGGTTTTGTTTGCAACAGTGTCTCAGCTACACTGCTTTGACTATTGAGGTGTTCAGTAACCCCAACAATCCTCCTTCTGTATGAACTGTTGGCTTCAAGGCTGGTGCTCTCAGCACGTCTTTGTCTGACTCCTCACGAGTTCAGAAGTGCCTCCTCCGTGCACTGGGATTCAGAGTCTCAACACTCTGTCACGCCCTCATGGCATGAACCCTCAAAGACCTCTCAAACCTGAAATCAAACCAACCCCCTGCAAATACATGATAACAATACACAATTGCAGCATATGATGAACACACACATACAGACCTGCATATATGACAGAAAATGCAGGAAAAACTGCTCTGTATTAATAATGGCAAATGCCTGTATATTTTACAAGGTGTTCACGAGCTATCCTCCGCTCTACTCTACTCTACCTTGTCTACCCCTCTCTCTCCAGCTCTCTGAAAATGAGATCTTTTTATCTCTTTTACTCTGAGGGGCTCTTAGCGCTTCCCTCCAGGTACACCTACCCTATTCAATTTACAATCAATGGCTATCTAGTCTACTATCCAGAACTAGATCTCAGCGGATCTATAATAAATACCTATCTTATCTACAGCCTGCGCAAAGGCATAGCTTTCCTGGCTCAACAGCCTAAGCCATTTAATTACATTCAATACAAGCATGAATGAGGTTGCGCCTCCTTTTCAGCACATGAATGCATGCGCGCTGATGTGGCCGGCTGGCTGCATTGGAGAGATGCTCCTGCATCATAATTCGACATTTCGGGGTTTTCGACCACAAGGAAACTTGCATCGTGGATTTGCGATCCACGAAATCCCGAGGAGAACGTGGTGTGTGGGACCTGAAGACTCTAGTGGAGTACAGGTGGTGTGATATCGGGAATCGGTACCTCAGCATTCGGGGATTTTAAAGATAGAATGTTGACATCGCAGAGTGTGATATCCCGATAGGGAAATTCCCGAAGTCCGAAAGCGTTGACCCGTTGACCACCGGGGATCGGGGTTTTGTTTTGCATGTGAATGGTGTCCGCGTGAACCGCGAATTCCTGAGTCGCAATACCCTGATTTCCGAAGGGGAGATTGCCGAAGGAGTTATTGTGGGTGACTTGTGACTCCTGAGGGGAGTTGGAAGAGCTTAGACTCTTCGGGCCCGTGGTTGAAGAAGGTCCTGGAGGTAGCGGCTGCTCGCTGAGGGGCAGGTTGTGTCAGAGTGTTCCTGGCTCAACAGCCTAAGCCATTTAATTACATTCAATACAAGCATGAATGAGGCTGTGCCTCCTTTTCAGCACATGAATGCATGCACGCTGATGTGGCTGGCTGGCTGCATTGGAGAGATGCTCCTGCATCAATAGATCATTTCATGCAAGATAAAAAAGCACCTAGTGCAAAACAAGTATTTAACTAGGTACAACGCAAGAACAAGATGAATAGGGAATTTTGACTTAATGCACAGGTAGGAGATTATGATATGGATAGTATCATCTTGGATATGGGATTTGATGTGAATTCCATTCCGAAGAAGACATGGGAAATGATGGGAAAACCAAAGTTGATCTAGTCACCAATTTAGTTGAGGTTAGCAAATTAGCACAAGATTGTCCTGATTGGAATACTGACAGGACTGAATGTTAACATTGATGGAGTGCACAACATAGTATATTTTGAAGTAATTGAGATAGTGGATGGTAGAAAACCTTATTTGAATTTTCTTGGACTCGATTGGGATTTTGATAACCAGACCATTATTGATGTGAAAAAAGAGACAAATGATATTTTAAGTAGAAAACTTGAGAGTTACTGTGCCATTAGATCCCACAAAAGGAAGGCGATATGTGGAACTAGAAAGGGGAAAAGAACTCAATAACCTTTACAGTATGGCCACGCAGATGGATGACTATATTAATCCTATTGTTTAAGGTGTACTCAATTGGAAAAGTATCAGTTCTTGTAATTCAGATTGAGAAGAAGCCATAGAACATTGGAAACAAAGGTTGCATGAGGTATCTACAAGGTGATGTGCTTGTATTACTTGCACATTGTGTTGGATTGGAGCTGAGGTATGTGATCCCCTAAAGTATGATGGAATAATAAATGTAGATATTTTTGTAAAAGAATCTGAATTACAGATACCAAATCAACAGAGATTGCCAGCTTTAGATATTACACTGAAAGCGACTACTGTAAGATGGTGGGCTACCCATAAGGATAGAATAGAGAACTAGAAGCAATGTAGAAGGTTGTTACAGGTCAGGTTTAGAACATAAACTGAATATTTCATGCAGAAGTATATCGGGTTGAGTTTTCCTATAGATCATGTTGCACAATGCATTGTGACATGGAGCTCAATACCTATGCAGGAATGGATGTGCTTGTTTGTACACACCTTGGATATGATCCCAAAGAACTGGTAATTAGAATTGGAAGTACACAGAGAAAAAACAGACTGGGAAGACTTGAGTTGCAACTTTAAGGTAAATTTAAATTTTGAAGACGATACCCCTTCGATAGACACAACTTTTTATATTATCAAGACCAAGATATTTACATCATAAGATTCAAAGATATCAATAGCCTTATGTAGTGCACTTAGATATTCTGCGATTTTTCAGGAGGTTTCAGAATGCTATAATGTTTCTAGAAGAGAACAGGAAGACGAACACCCGGGGACTTTGCAAATACCAGAAACAGAAGGAGACTGCACAGTAGAGGGACCTAAAATTGAGTCTGTTGAGTATGCAAATCCATTAAAAACATGAAAATTGAATATTGGTATGAAGGATAATCCAAAGTTCGCAAACATTGGAGATTACTAGAATGAAGAAAGTATCGAGAATATTGTTGATTTACTGCACAATACCAGGAACTCTCTCTGAATACATTCTCAAAAATGAAAGGGATTGTTGGGGAGCTAGGGGAGATGAAGATTCCTTTGAAGCCAAATGCCAAACCAGTGAAGCCAAATGTCGTTTGAACCCAATATATAAGTAGAAAGTGAAAGAAGAAATAGATAACATGTTGGAAGTTGGGATTATTGAACCCATCACAGAGTCATGATGGATTATTCCGATGGTGATTCAAGACAAGAAAACATGTGGAATAAGAATTTGTGTGGATCTACAGAAATTGAATGATGCTTTCTTACATGACTCATTTCCTACACTGTTTATAGATGAAGTTTTGGAAAATGTAAGGGGACATGAAGATTATTCATTTACTGATGTATATTGGATATCACCACATTAAGATTGCATAGGAGGATATACATAAGACAACATTCGTGATAGAATGGGGATATTATCAGTATATAGTCATGTTTTTTGGGTTGAAAAATGCACCAAATTTTAAAGAATTTCTTCATAAAATCCTAGAAGTATATTTGGATGATTCAACAACGTTCAGTGTGTTGAAAGGCCATATTGAAACTTTGTGCCTGATGTTGGACAGATGTAGACAATTCCAAATTTATTTGAACTTGAAGAAGTGCATTTTTTGTGCTTCGTTTGGTATCATGTTGGGTCTTGTAGTATGTAAACATGGAATTTTGGTTGATCCTGCGAAGATTGTTGTTATTGTTAATTTTCCACCACCTACTTTAGTGTGACAACTGTGAGAAAAATTTGGTCATATAGGGTATTATAGAAGTTTTATTAGGGGATACACACAGATCATAGCCCCATTGGAGAAATTGTTGAAGAAGGAGGTTAAGTTTCAATGGGACGAGAAATGTCAGCAAAGTCTAGATAGCTTGAAGAAGAAACTGGTTACCACATCGATTTTAGTATTTCTAGATTGGAAGAAGGAATTCCATGTCCATGTAAATGCATCATATATAGGATTATGATCATTTATATCTCATCTAGGGAAAGGAGGTTTGGACCATCCCATTGCTTTTTCTAGAATAAAGTTGTCAATTACTAAAAATAATTGCACTACTGCAGAGTGTGAAGGACCGACAATGGTGTATGCACTACAAACGTTTAGGCATTATCTGCTGGGATCACATTTTAAGATGTATATAGATCATTCTATGCTGAGATACTTAGTCAATAAGACAATGTTGGGGGGAAGATATGCATGTGGTTGTTACTATTTCAGGAGTATGATCTTGAAGTGATTGTGAAACTAGGGAAATTGAACTCAAGACCTGATCATTTTTCACGCATACTAACAAGGGAAGATGCAAGAAATTTGGATGATAGTCTACTAGATGCATACTTATTCACAGTACAAATGGTTGACGATTAATTTGTAGATATTGTCCAGTTCTTGAGCACAGGATTAGCCCCACCCGATTTTACAACTGCGTAGAAGAAATAATTAGTAGTAAAGGCAACATATTATCAGTTCGTAGTGGGGAATTTGTATAAACTAGGCATAGATGGTATTCTTCGGCGATGTGTATTGGAGCATGAAAGGCCTATGCTATTATTAGAGGCACATGAAGGAGTTGAGAGAGGCCAATGTGAAGAGAAAGCGATGGATCAGAATATTTTGCGCACGGGACTTTGGTGGACCACCCTTCATAAGGATGCTAAGGAGTTCTATCAGACTTGTGATGTATGTGAGAGAGTTGGAAATCCATCCAGAAGATATGAGATGCATTTAGTATCGCAAGTTACATTTCAGTATTTTGACAAGTGGAAATTTGATTTCATTGGATCGATCAACCCACTAGAAAAAAGGTCAGGAGCAAGATATATAATCATTGTGACAAATTAGTTGACCCGATGAGATGAAGCAGAACCTATGGGAGATTGCAGCATGGAGACTGTTGCGTGATTTCTTTTTGAGAATTTTGTTACAAGGTTTGGATGTCCAAGAATCCTTATGAGTGATCAGGGGACACATTTCTTGAATTGAATAATTGTTTCTTTGATAGAGGAATTTAAGATTTATCACTAGAAGAGAACACCTTATCATCCTTAGGAAAATCGATCAGTGGAAGCGTTTAACAAGATCCCAGAGCATGCGTTGAAGAAGATATGTAATGTAAATCGAGATGACTGAGATTTTAGGATTCCTGCAGTACTATGGGAATATAGGACCACATGAAATAAGTTGACATGACATACACCATTCCGATTAGTATATGTCCAGGAAGAGGTTATTCCCATGGAGTTCATTATATTGAGTCTGTGCATTGGCGCACTCACAGAGATTACAGATTCTAGAGTAGTAGAGAAAAGACTGTCAAGGTTACTGGAACTGAAGGATGACTTTTTTGTTGCAGGATTTCATCAACAAGTTCAGAAAGCGTGTGAAAAGGATTGGAATGAAAGACACATTAAATGGAATAAGTGCTAGATGGGAGACGTAGTTTTTCTCTATGACAACAAATTATTGCAACACCCTGTAAAGTTCCAAATGCACTGGTTGGGTCCATATGTGATAATATTTGTGAAAAAATCATGTGTTTTTCAGTTAGATAAATTGAATGGGGAAAGCATGTAAGGGATTGTAAACAATATTCGATTGAAACTATATAGGGATGATCGTTCTTCCATGCACTAGTCTAAGCACGCAGTATGTGTACCATAGTATTTGTATTATAGAGAAAAATAAAAAGAAAAGAAAAAGTGATAAAATATCTTTAGGCAATCCATAATAAACATTTGAAGAGATAAAGTTCTAAATCTGGAATTGTTCAAAGAGTCAAAGATGAATAAGAAAATGTCGTGAAAAGGAAGGAAAATTGAATGATGCATAGAAAAGTGAATTGAAGAACCAGTATAAATACCTATGGAAAAGAAGGAAAAGGAATTAAAGAGAAAACATCATGACAATATGGTGGGAATGCCTAGTCATAAATGAAAAGCGATGATGAAAATCTCGATAGGCTAACAAATCTAGACAATGATTTGTCGAAATATATGAATTTAATGCAGAATATGGGGGGATTGAATACGAATACAATCAGATGGGATTAAAAATTTTGGGTGCGAAGAGGAATATTCAAATTAGAAATAGCCTATAAAAGTAGAACATGGTGCAATGAGTAAATGTTACTGTTGTGTGAGCATTTGAAGAGAATAGAGAGCCAGAGGAGAGCTAGAGGTTACGAACGAGAGAGATGAGTGTGTTGTAGAACGAATCGAAGTAAGAGATATTTGGTGCCACCAGAGGAATGAGATTTCACATAATAAATGAAGAAACTATGCACTAAGAAGGAAACAACGTCGGTTTAAGAAGAAATACTGAGAGCAGAAGAAACAAATCCAATCTTGGAAAATGTTCCCAGAGTGTGTGTGCCACCTAGAAAGCCTACAAAAAAGAGATATGGTAAATGAATGGAAATAAGAATGGAAAACCCCCATGCTGGTAGCAGTGCAAAATGATACAAAAGAACCAGAGAAGGATCAAGAAGAAGAATAGGAAAATGAAGAACAAAGGAAGAGACATTTCTGCACAACAAGAAGTTCCTGGATATTGTAACATTTAGATACTTGAGAAGAAAGAAAACCATCTACCAAGATTGAAGGAGAAAGTTAAAACACTTGAAGGAGTTCCATGCTTATTCGTCTCAATTATTGTTCAAGAAGAAGGTCTTAAGTTATCATTTATTTCAAAAACAACAAACAAGATTGTAGTGCAAGAAGTACAAGCAAAGGAGAAGATCACAACTGCAAATGAGACTTTTGAGAATCTCTTTGTTACATTGAAGGGAGAGCAGCAAAAGACCTGAGTGGCTTGAGATGAGCCACAAGTGAGTGTTGGGGGCCTATTTGGACATGAGTATTTGGGACAAGTTTTGGGAACTACGTAGTGTGCACAAAAGAATGAAAGGTAGTTGTCACACTTTCAGAATCAGGGCGCACAAAAGGAGAAAAATAGTTAGAAGTTGTTCGGAATTTTGGTCCATTAGAAAAGGGATAAGCCATAATGTAATTGTATAAATATGTAAGGGGGTAGATAGAGAAGCAACTTAGAAAGTGGTAGTGGAGAGTGAATGAGATTAAGGAGAGATAAGTACACACTCTATGCACGAACGTAAGAGTGAACAGAGACATATAGAAGGATAGGAGAATGACAAGGGAATAACATATGAACGCATTTGTATTATTTTATTTCTCTACGATCATGTTTTTATAAAAAATGTTATCAAAGCGAAAGGTAACTCACAAGAAAAGAGGGTTCTTGGTTCAAGTGGAAGCAATGGAGGAAGATGGAAAGCTTAAGGTCGATAAATTTAATGACCAAAACTATCAGTTATGGAAGATGCAGATGGATGATTGTTTATATCAGAAGTGTTAAAATATAGAAGATTGTGTTCTCATTTTACCATTGACAATACCCTTGTCACCCAACCATAGGCTGAAGCCACCCTCCGAGCACCTTAACCTTGACTGATAATTACTCCAGAAGAAAACCCTGGGCTAGGTAGCCAAACAAGGTATAGCGCATCTTCCTCCTAGGATAGCACACCAACAATAGATGATCAAATATTCCAAAACCTATCCAAGAGATATTCCAAGCCAACACTGAAAACTAGTTGCTGCAACAGCTGCACCTACAGCTCTCCTCCACACGTGCGCACCAAACTGGGAATTGCAGTGCGCACCAGTTGTTGCTTTGCAATTTTGAGATGTGTCAAATGAGAACTGACACCCTATATTTATAGTGGTTCTACCATATTTTCTAGGGACAAATTATCCTTATGGGTACATGTATGTTCAGTATATTATTATTATTTCTAGATGACTTCTTCTCTTGGAGGCTAATAACCTCATATAAATTATCTTCTTGATCCGAAAAGACTTCTAGGGTTATTAGCCAACTCATTAGGGTTTTCTCTTTCTTTCTGGAGTCTTCTATTCTCGTCAGGTTTACACATGGAGGTAAATACCTCTCGCAACTACCATAATATTAAGACTCCCTCCTAGCTAGGGAGGTATTATAGGTAATGGTCTTGAGCACAAAAACATACCATTTACCCGATAACATCAACATAGTCATTTAGACTATCTCATGACTAGATCATGAGTATCACCATCACTATCAGCTGCATCATCTCTCGAAACCCTACTTCATCTGAGTAATTAGACATGATGTTGGATAATTCAGTCACACCATAGAGTGATACAAGAGTCATTCTAGAAGAGTAAATGCTCTGAACTGTTTTCCGTTTGGAAAATCTATGTTCATCATTCATCGGGATGATGATTATCTCCAATAAACTGTTGATAGTCTTCAAGGCAATTAGAACAAAAATAGAACACAACTATGTCTATCCATAGTAGTACATAACTACAATCCAGTGGTACACTACCACACCAAGTAACACACAAGTACTTGATCAGCAACGTATAGTCACGAACAGTGGAACATATCCACCACAGTAGTCTTCATCTACTGTCATACAGTCTTCATAACAAACATTTGATAACAACCTACATAGAAACAATGTTATGATATAAACTCAATCATCTGGGCCAATATTTCACTCACATCTGTGAGCTCTGAAAGAATATCTGCCTCACGAACAATGGAACATATCCACCACAGTAGTCTACATCTACTGTCATACAGTCTTCATAACAAACATCTGATAGCAACCTGCATAGAAACAATGTTATGATATAAATTGAATCATCTGGGCCAATCTTTCATTCAAAGAATATCTTCCCCCAGTACAGAACATCATCAATGGGCTATCTGCCCTATTCTTCCCAAACAAGGAAGAATGTTTGTTTCTGATTTCTGATCCTGGACCATTCCTCACCCTAGGCCATTCTTCCTACACTAATCAAAGTGCACCCTGGAAAGAATGTATAAACCCTAAGGAATGTCTGAGTCTAGACCATTCCCCGCCCTGGGCCATTCCTCCTAAACTAATCAAAGTGCACCCTAGAGATAATGTATAAACCCTAGATAATGTATGTCCCTGATTGCTGAGCTTGGACCATTCTTCCTACACTAATCAAATTTCACCCTAGAAAGAATGTATAAACCCTAAGGAATGACTGTCAGGACCATTTCCTCCATTAACCACAAGAGGAAAAGACTGTCCTATATCAACCTCCAAAAAAGACCATTCCTCATGTTAACCACAATGAGAAATCGTTGTCCGGCGAGGCGGGCCAGTCTTCTTGAGTAACCCTCAAGAAGAGAGATTTCCCTGGACCACTCCCCATGTTACCCACAATGGGAAGTCGCTGTCTACGATACATCAGCAATTGGACTACTTCCCATGTTAACCACAATGGGAAGTCACTGTCCGTCAAAAATCTCAATCCACTTTCCGAACAGGAAAGCATCTGTCCAAGATGGACTATTTTTCAATGAATGTCTTCAATAATATTTTCAGTGCTCCCTACCAACCTAGGAGTCATTTCTTCCTTTTTCATTAAGGAAGTTGTTTCCATGAGCTCCATCTTGAGTACGCAAACTCTTTCATCTTGGATAGAAGCTTTACCAGAATGTCTTCTTATCAGCTCATCTGTGGAGTTATGTATTGGAGAACCATTTTCTCCTTTCTGGACTTCATCATGGATAATGTAATGCTTGATTTCAAATGTACTTTAGTATGGAACACTGTGAAGGCTTCATGTAGATATGAACAATAGAGTAT
>JASDQU010031004.1:11084-22398 GCA_032191745.1 Picea mariana | reverse complement strand
AACTCCCAAGATAACCAAGTACACCAACAAAAAAATGGCTATGGATACAGGTTAATGTACAGTCATGAGGATACAAAGGATAGCTCAATGGGTGTGTGCATGCTCATGGATTATTGAATGGATGACTGAGTGATCAAAGGAATGATGGGAAGAATCATTGAAAAGATGATGGAAAATATGGGAAAATGAACTAAGTCCCAACAATATGTATGCATGTCCCCAACTTGACACTTTTCATGTTGGGAGCTACTTTGGCCCACTTGTCCCCAACTTTAGAACTTAGGATAAAATAATTATCCATACTTTATGATTTAAGAAATATTAATATAATATTCCTTTTTGGCTTAAGCTCCCTAGCTTAGCCCTTTTCCTTAAATTTTAGGCCCCTCCCTTTCCCTAACTAGTGGAGTTTATCCCCCCATCTCTTTTATCGTAGTCGGTCTATGCGCAACGATGTATTTTATATTAATTATGGGACATGTACAAAAACAAGCACACTGGCCTTTAACATCTAGACTCTCTAGCCTAATCAATACATAAGAATCCTATCGTATAATAATTGGCTCACCAACCTATAAAACATATCATATACACAAAGGCTCGCTGGCCTCAAAATTGCGCACACTTAAGATGTTGCGCGTGGTATCTTGGAATGTGCACACTTCATCATTTCATTATGCAGTACATGTGCGCACTATGCCATGAACGGTGCATACTAAATGATGTTAGACAACTCACCATCTTAAGTACATTTGCATTTACATTTACAATTGGGTTCGGCCTTAGGGATATTACAATCCCCTCCCCTTATTTATGCACTGTCCTCAGTGCATCATGTACCCATATACAACAAAATTTCAAAAATCCTCAAAATGATGTGGGTATTCTGCCCACATTGCATCCTCATTCTCCCAAGTAGTGTCCTCAGGACCGTACCAGGTCCATTGGACCTATACAAGACCTATGGCTCAATTCAGGAGCTGTTTGATTTTTCGGTCCAGAATGCGTACCGAATGCACTTGAAAAGTGCTTTCTTGGTCCACTTGAATCACATTCCAATCAATAACATGATTAGCATCAGGTATATATTTCTTGAGTAATGATACATGGAATACATTATAAATAGACATAGATGCAGGCAATGCAATCATATAAGGTAATGGACCAATCCTCTCTAGGATTTCAAATGGACCACAATAGAGGGCTTCCAAATTTGAACAGTTTCCCAACTTCAGGGAACTTGTGTTGGCCTTCACTTTCAAGAATACATGATCACCCACTTTAAATTCCCTGTGATTTTTTCCATTATCAGCATAGCTTTTCTACCTGTGTTGGGAAGCCTTTAAATTTTGTTTTATTTTAATCATTTTCTCCTCCATTTCCTTGAGAAAATATGGCCCAACCACTGCTTTGTCTGCTGGGTTATCCCAACTTACTGGTGTGTTGCACTTTCTTCCATAAAGTGCCTCAAATGGGCTCATCTTTAGAGATGCTTGGTACCCATTGTTATAATCAAACTCTACCAAGTGTAGGTAGTCTTCCCATTTTGATGGTTTATCCATCACATACATTCTTAACATGTCCTCAATCACTTGATTCATCCTCTCTGTTTGTCCATCTGATTCTCGATGATCAGTTGTACTAAAATTCAATTTTGTTCCAAATCCATTAAATAATCCCGTCCAAAATTTTGAGGTAAATTTTGGATCTCCGTCAAACACAATTTCCTTGGGTATGTCATGTAATATAGAAATTTCTCTCATATAAACATCAACAATGTTCTCTACCTTGTGAGTGAGCTTAACTGGAATAGAATGGCCAGCTCCTGTAAGCTTATCCACCATTACCTTGATAGAATCATGTTGCTTGTTTGTTCTGGGTAGTTTAGTGATGAAATTCATGGTTACAACTTCCCATTTCCACTTAGGAATGGGTAATGGTTGTAGAAAACCATCTAGGTGTCTATGCTCAGCCTTTACCTTTTGACATTCCCAACATCTGGCAATAAAATCAACAACCTCTCTCTTCATGCCTGGCAAAAAATATTGGCTTTTGATAGCTGCAATAATTTTCTCATATCCTGGGTGCCCAACATAAGGTACGTTATGCATTTCTCCCAATATCAGATTTTTCAATTCATGAGAGTTTGGTACATAAATTCTTCTCCTATACATGAGAATTTTATCCTTATCTAGCTTGTATTCTTCAATTTTCTATTGTAAATTACCTTGCTACAATTTTGCCATTAATTCCTTTTATTGCAAATCTTATTTGGCGGCCTCTATAATTTTTTCTTTCAAATCTGATTGGTACATGCTAATGGCTGTAGCATGAAATTCATGCACTTTTCTACTGAGTTCATCAACCACTTTGTTCTCCTTTCCCTTGATATGATTTATATCAAAATCATATTCACTTAGAAATTCTAACCATCTGGTTTGCCTAGCATTTAGAGTTGGCTGATCAAATAAATATTTCAGACCATTATGGTATGTCCTTAGGTCAAACCTTTTCCCCATGAGGTAGTGTCTCCATTTCCTCAAGGAATGCATTATGGCTTCCAACTCCAAATAATGAGTGGCATAGTGTCTTTCATTCTCCTTCAAATTCCTCGATTCATAACATATAACAAACCCATTTTGGCTGAGGACTCCACCAAGTCCTTATTTACATGCATCTGTGAATACAATGAAGTCTTCATTTGGATCTGCAATCCTTAGTATTGGAGCATTTGTTAATAATTTTTTCAAGTGTTGGAAACTCTTTTCACAATCCAATGTCCATTGAAACTTCACACCCTTCTTTTGTATGGAAGTGATTGGGTGTGCAATCTTTGAGAATCCTTCAATAAATATCCTGTAGTAGTCTACAAGGCCCATGAACGATCTCACATCTGTCACAGTCTTTGGCACTGACCATTCTCTAATGGCTTCTATCTTCTCAGGATCCACTGCTATCCCATCCTTTGAAATGATATGCCGCAAATAATGGATTTTCTTCTGATAGAATGAGCACTTTCTCAATTTGGCATATAATTGATGCCCCCTTAATACTTGCAACACCATCCTCAAATGATATTCATTCTCTTCCTCTGACTTGGAATATACAAGAATGTCATCCAAAAAGACAATGACAAACTTGTCTAAATATTATTGAAAACCACCATTCATTAAGCACATGAAAACAACTGGCGCATTTGACAACCCAAATGGCACCACTATGAACTCATAATGACCATACCTTGTCCTGAAGGCAGTCTTGCTGATATATTCCTCTTTAATCCTTACCTAATGGTATCCTAACCTGATATCTATCTTTGAAAATATCTTTTCATCCTTCAGTTGATCAAAAGGATCATCAATCCTTGGCACATGATACTTGTTCTTAACAGACACTTTATTCAACTGTCTGAAATAAATGCACAATACTAATGTTCCATATTTATTCTTTACAAACAAGACTGGGGCACCCCAAGGTGACACACTTGGGCGTATATACCCCTTCTTCAGAAGTTCTTCAAGTTTCATTTGCAACTCCTTCATCTCTGGTGTACTCATTCTATAAGGAGTCTTTGAAACTGGAGCTACTCCAAGCATCAAATTTATAGATAAATTGATATCTCTCTATGGGGGTAGTCCTAGTACCTCCCTAAACACATCTTCAAACTCTTTTAGGACCGCATAATATTCCAAAATTTCCACCTTATCTTTAGGTGTCTCCTCCATATGAGCTGCAAATATTTGACATCCTTTCCTGTAACATTTCTTCAACTGCAATGCTGAAATTTCTCTGATGGTTACTACCCTGGGAATCCCCTACACTTTTCTCAGGGTCCCTTCCTCATCCAAGCAAGTAAATTCCTTGTTATGATAGTCTAAGATGGCATGATTTTGGTCGAACCAATCCATCCCAATTAGACAATCATAGGAACCTAAAGACAAGATGTTCAAATCTACCCTGGTGTTCAGTCCGTTCATGTCCATAAGACATGAATTAAACACCTCATTAACTTTTCTTTTGGCTCTAGTAGCCAACTACACAAACCAACATTTTCCATGCTTTCTTATTGGCAAATGCAAAATTTTCACCATCTTAGGATCTATATAACTATGACTAGCTCCTGAATCAATTAAAATAGCAATGGTTTGGTTGTTGATCATACGTTCCACTTCAATCATGTGTGACTGATACTCTACTTTCTTGTTGTCCATCACTGCATAGATCCTTGGCATATTTCTGCCCATTCCTCCACTGTTTCAGTTTGTTGTACATTGTGAACAATTCTCCCTTTTTCACCTCTGTGAGGACAATCTCTGAACATATGATCTCCTTTACAACCCCAACATTGAATAGGTGGCTTCCTTGGCCTTTGACCCCATGCCTCAATCGTTCTAGGTTCTCTAGAAGTTTGTTGTCCATGTGGATTATTTATGAAGAATGGAGGCTTAGAACCCTTCTTCATTTGATCCATCTTGAATTTTTTTTTGTCTTCCCAATCTTTTTGGAAAGTTGGGCTTGATTTTTGCTGATCATATAGGAATTTAGCTTGCCTTATGGTCTCCTCCAATGTCTTGGGATCATCATACTGTATTTTTTCACTGATGGATGATGACAATCCACTCAAATACCTTTGAATTTTAATTGTATCATCCTTGATAATGATACATACTTCAACAGTTCTAAAAACCTTCTCTCATATTCATTAATGGTCATACTCCCCATCTTGATTTCGAAGAACTCTTTCATTTTCTTGTCATAGTATCTTTTAGTCAAGTATTTCTTCTCAAAATACTTCTTGAATTCCCTCCAAGTAACACTTTTCTTTTTAATGTGTTTCACCTGCACAAGTTGATCCCACCACATGGATGCCCTTCCCTTGAGTTGATAGATAAAAATTCTACCTTTTGCATGAGAAGAATAATTATGCAATTGAAAATAATTTCTCATGCCCAACAACCATGTTTCTGCACTTTCATCCTTCTTGTGCTCACCATCAAATGTAGGAGGTTTGATTTTGTTCATTTCTCCTTGTAGCTTATCCTCCCTAGACCTTTTATGATTTCTAATGGGGGATGGACTTGAGATGTTGTTCGCTCTCTTATTGGAATGCCTTGGGTAGTGATGGTGATGTCTGCTAAAACTTCTTACTTTTCTTTTCTCATTAGAAGGCTTGTGACTTCCTGATTTTCTTGAGCCACTCTCCTTGTCCAATTTATTTTCTATTCATTTCAAGCTCTGCAATAACTTCATGTTGAAGTCATCATGTTATTCCTTGGCTCTCATAAGCATTTCATTATCAGCTCTATGGCTTTGGACATCCTTCTGGAAATTTTTAATGGTCTCTACTATATTCATGTTTTCATTCCTTTCATCTCCATTTCCATTGGAGTTTGTTCCTTCAATGCCCAAATGGACATCCATGCCTCTAATATCATCCTCTCGACTGCAAGTCCCCTATGCCTCTTCCATTACTATGGACCTTGTGTTGATCTTGATATGATCTAGTTGTTGTTAACTCTACAAAATGTACAACCAAAAAAACCTTTTTTTTTTTGTAACTAGGGGAATCGGTAACAATGACAGTATCATACTTGTGTGACACGGGGTCGAATCCTGTCGGCTGCCTTATAACCCCTAGGGAGGAATCACACCACCCACAAGCACACCCTCCGAATAAATCAAGGTGAGAATCGACCTTGAGAAATATTTTTACATATTTTCTTCCATTTACATGAAACTTGCCAATTGGTCTACACCCCTGAAGGCTTAGCGAACAAAATTTTGTTAGACTAACTGTTTCAACAATTTCATGAAAATATGAACCATTCTAGTTCAATAATACATATCACAATTCTTTCTTCTGAGTTCATAAAACATGGAATAACCAGATCAATTTTTTGGGTGGATATTTAGATTCCACTATTCAAGACCCTTCCAATGCCTGCTCCCATTCTCGATTCTGAGTCTTGAGAAAACAATTATGGCTATTTAAAAATTGCCCATTAATTTTTCTGTCCATTTTTCAACTTGGCGCAAATCTGCACTATGAATACGCATTATTACACCTACTCCTTTGTAATATTCATAGGAGATCATTTGGGTTTCTTAATATACATCTTATGGACACTCTCTCTAATTTTCACTTTTTTCTGGGTTCCAGGCTGCTAGTTACAGCCTGCTGAAGTTCTAGGCCCAAAATACCATATTGTAATTGATATGCTACAAGTACTTTATTTTCCATATTAAACACTTTTAATATGCCCAGAAATTTAATTGAACTTTGGGGCTGTCTTCTATGGCTCAATATGTTTCCATTGACTTCTCCTGTGCCTCAATATGATTCTGGAGCATAAATTTATGGCTCTTTGAAGTTAGTTGGGTCTTAAAACTTACCCTTCACTTCTTTAAGCTGTAAATTTCTCATAAAAGATCCGTTTGACGAACGATTTACATCGTTAGAAAGCTCTCTCCGAGATCTTTTATTTCAGCTGTAGAAGAATAGTGTAAATTTGGAACACTTCTATATCATGGTTTTTGAGTTGCTATAAACACTCTTAAGGGCCTCAAAAATGTGTTGCAAAAAGATGACGTTCAAATGATATAAAACGTCGTAGAAAATCACTGGTTTTCTGTTGTTGTTCACCCTTCAAACAAATTTGTGCACATAAACTTCAATCTGTGCACCTGTATTCACCATGAACAACAACAATACAAGGTAAATCATGCTTTGCGCACCTTAAAACCACTGTGTATCACTTCTGTGTCGCGTTAATAACTTGCGCGCACTACTTTTGTGTCGCGCGCCAATATCGATCGCACGCAGTTTTGGTTCTTGCACTATTACCTGTTGCACGTAGTTTTTGTATCGCTCATTGATATTCCACACACATCATACTCAACGTGCTACACAATGCCAAAGTTTAGTACGTCTCCACCGCACACCAAAACTCTGTGCGCACCACTAACTAAATTGTCGCGCGACAACATATACCCACATTGTGCACGCACCAACAAAACTCCTCTGTGCTCTACCAACACTGTGCACACCACACACATCATTATTATGTGTGTCAACACCATGCAATGCTAAATTTATCATGTGGTCCTGTACACCAATATTTTTCTGTGCGGCACCAGAATTTAGCGTGCACACCTACACACTAACATTTTTTTGCATGGCACCAAAATTTAGCATTCGCACCAGCACACCAATATCTTGCCGCACAGTGAAAAATTTTACCTATCACAGTCTTTTCATTACACATTATGCATTTTTAGTGTGCCCACCTGTGCACATTCACTTTTATGCACAACAATTGCTCGTGAATTCCGTTGAAGAAATTGGGGCTTTTTCTTAACATTTTCCCCAATTTACCATAGACATTTTGTAACCACAAAATTCTTTCAATTTCACCCCGATAACACCAATTTAACCTCTGTAACAACAAATCATTGTGGGTTGACATTTCTAGAACGAATTTTTCTCAAAATCAATTCACGAATTCAGAATTTTAATTACTAAATTCACTCCATCTGCCATGGCTTCATTGTAACTTCAAATTCAACCCATTCTAGATCCGAATTTACTAGAATAGATATTAAATCAAGAATATCTCATCGCATGGACGGATTTCTCAATTTTCTCATCAATTTAACAACATAAATTGGGGCTTTTCCCAATTCCGCGTCGTTGCTTCTAAAATTTACCACGGGTGTTCTGTGACTTGAAATTTGGCCACTTCAAAATTACTCCTCTATGAAATTTCGCTTCAAATCAACTTGTTCGGCCCATCTAGGCCCAGTATTGAAAACTGAAGCTCTTATACCATGTTGTAACATCCTCGACCATCCATGTTGGGCCACGCTACACTAGAGAACTCTTACTGTTCTCACTGCGGAACATACTGTAACATACCCAGTATCCAACTCATCTATGCCACATAAATTTTTCGAACTGCATGCAATTAAAATATACACACAGAGAACTCTTGCAGAAGCATTATATATAAAACGTAAACATACAATACATCTGTAAATACATGGATTCACACTAAAATAACAGTAAACATATACATGCAACATATATAAGAAATACCCATAAAAATAAAAACAAATATAACCACACATATGATAACCCATAAAAATAAGCACGTAAATAACAATGCAACATATAGATTTATCACACAATTGGCACTTATCTTGGTAAGAATGTCACCAACTGCATGCAGAACTTCCACAAACCTCACAGCCTTAGACCACACTGTTGTTCACTCTCAACAGTGAGTCACCGCCGAGATGGGACTAAACTCCACTCGGGTAATGGGATTCCTAACCAGGCTAAAGGCTCATAGACAACATGAAAGACTTTGTCTCAGGTGCCAACTCAAACTAATAACCTATAGTCCCTCATTCCCCACATGCCTATCCCACCCCAGGAAGTGTGCCCCTTCTCTACTCAACAATCCTTCGACTGCCCCACTTCCTTTTCGGGCTTCAACAACAATCTGGACAGTAAGTCTCAGAGCACTGCAGTTGTAGTTCAACACCTTAAGGAAATCAATCCACAACAATTCTCTCACCCAGAGAATTTCTCACGGGCCTGACAACTCACCTCTTCAATATCCCATGGGCCTGACAACCCGCTTCTTCATTCCATCTCCCATGCTAACCAGGTACACCAACACAAAAATGGCTATGGATATAGGTTCAGGTACAGTAATGAAGATACAAAGAATAGTTGAATGGGTGTGTGCATGCTCATGGATGATTGAATGGATGACTAAGTGATCGAAGGAATGATGGGAAGAATCATGGAAAAGATGATGGCAAATATGGGAAAATGAACTAAGTCCCAACAATATGTATGCATGTCCCCAACTTGACACTTATCATGTTGGGAGATACTTCGGCCCACTTGTCCCCAACTTAAGAACTTAGGATACAATAATTATCCATTCTTTATGATTTAAGAAATATTAATATAATATTCCTTTTTGGCTTAAGTTCCCTAGCTTAGCCCTTTTCCTTAAATTTTAGGCCCCTACCTTTCCCTAACTAGTGGAGTTTGGTCCCCCATATCTTTTATCATGGGTGGTCTATGCACAACGATGTATTTTATATTAATTATGAGACATGTACAAAAACAGGCGAACTGGCCTTCAACATCTAGGTTCTTCGACCTAATCAAAACACATGCATCGTAGCTTATAATAACTGGCTCGCCAACCTATAAAACATAGCATATACACAAAGGATCGTTGGCCTCATAATCATGCACACTTAAGATGCTATGCGTGGTATCTTGGAATGTGCACACTTCATCATTTTATTGCACAGTACATGCACACACTATGCTAGGAAAGGTGCATACAAAATGATGTCAGACAGCTTACCAACTCAAGTACATTTTCATTTACATTTATAATTGGGTTCGGCCTTAGGGATATTACACCAGCAACTCAAAGAAACACAGGGGGCTGACAAAGGCATATAAACAGTCCCATCAACATCACATGAAAGAGACAAGGTTGGATCGAGTGAGCAGGACAAGATCCAAACGACAACACAATTGAGATCAACATTTCATGTCACATCCAACATGCTGCGCATGGATGAAATTGTGGGTCAGACACCTTTGAATGATTTGGGTCAAATAAATTTGGTGATGATATAGATACCAATCAAGGCCTTGTATAAACTACAATTCAACGTCATGCAGGAGGTACAGTCACGTGCATGCACAAACATAGCAGAATTGCAGCAGACAAAGGATATTCGAGAGGAGTTGGAATTGGTACTCGAGGAGGTCAAGGTCAAGACCAAATATGAGAAAGAATGCACGGATAGGCTAGAACAAGGATTGGCGGTAGCATATGAGAAACTTCCAAAGAGCGCATAGACAATAGAGCTCACAACAACACAGAAGATTGATCGAATTTTGTAAACAATTGATCAATACATGCAGGAGATCGATTAACTTTGGGAACAACTCGTACCTACCATTCCTCCAGAGGTGAAGGAGTAGAGGAACCAAGAAGCAACCACGCGGATAAAGGAGATGGAGTGACAAGTCCATGCAATGACCGACTTGTTCGAGAAGGCAACAAAACTATGGACAAATCTCAAAGAGGATCAATAGGTCTAGTAGCATGACCAAGAAGAAGAAAGGATAATCTCAGCCATCCAGGACCTAAAGGAGAGGCATAATATGATGACAATCACAGAGCACGTCAAAGGAGAAAAATATATGAAGAAACTGTAGGCTGAACTTATAGCCATGCAGACGCATAAGAAGGAGAGCCAAACTCAATTGGAACTACTCCAAGAGCGAGAAAAAAAGGTCATTTCACAAGCGAAAGACACAAAGAAGAATATGGCACAAACTAAGGTAGACTACGTAGAGATGATCAACAACAAGATTTTTGTGCAAGTATTGGATGCACTCAAGGAGAAAACCATGCAGGCTCAAACACAAGAAAAGGAACTCATAGAGAAGTTCTAGTCTATTGTAGGAGATATTGAAGAAGCACACAAGGTTTAGGTGGCTCAAAATGAGCCACATGTTAGTGCTAGGGGTCTGTTGGATGCAGACCAAATCATAAATAAAGGCTATTTTTGGAGGATAATCATGCAAGAGGAAAAATATAGCTGGAAGGAAAAGAAACACATGCAAGAGAGGTATGTGAAGCGTGCATGAATGGAATACCTAACGACACTAGGGTTAGGGATTTTGTCATGCATTGTAATGGATGGTAATCCAAGAATATAAATAAGTAGTACTTAGGTGACATATGGAGGGGGAGAGAATGGGAGAGAAGAAGAGAATTGTAAGAACTGTATGAGTCATTCAACTGGTGAGCTAAGGAAGGGGTGAGTGAAATGATCCCAAGGGTTAGATCACAGGCTAAGGAGCCTGGTGCGATCTAGTGAGCCTCACAGAGATTGAGGAGCCTATTGAGGAGGGCGATATCCAAGAATGTAAACATGCCCAACTTGATATATTTCTGAACCATAATAAAATCTTAAGAGACAGATATTTGTGGACGTAGCCCAGGAGGGGGTAAACCACATTAAAAATTGTGTTATGTGAATGAATGGATGCCTCTTTATGTATGATTAGCTGATGAATGGTAGATAAATGAAGCAACTT
This sequence comes from Picea mariana, assembly GCA_032191745.1. Lineage (NCBI taxonomy): Eukaryota > Viridiplantae > Streptophyta > Pinopsida > Pinales > Pinaceae > Picea > Picea mariana. The sequence goes on along the minus strand of JASDQU010031004.1, from coordinate 11,249 downwards.
AGTTGATCTGGTATTCCACATGTATTCATAGAATGAATGTTATAACTAGATGTTAGATCGAATGAATAAAGTTTATGAAGCACAACCACAGATCTCGCTCAGTCTCAAGTGGAAAACACATGAGTATTGCAGTCATCAATTGAGCTATCTCTAGTGAGACTACAT
>JASDQU010031004.1:0-11059 GCA_032191745.1 Picea mariana | reverse complement strand
ACTGGAGGGGACGATAATTTTTAAGGGATTTTTTTGGAAAGCTTCTTAGTTCTTAACTAGGATCAGTCTGTGATGGTCAATTAGAATCGAAATACCCCATAAAGAATCCTCAAGACCAATAGAAAAGAGATAAGGAAAACCAAGTCCCTCTGTGTATCTTACATCCCTATGTACTCTTTGTCGATCATGTTCTGATCTAATTGTTGTTAACTCTGCAAAATGTGCAACCAATAGAACCTATTAGGCTAATTGATTTATCAATTGCATGAAATTATGAACAATTTTGATTCAGTATTGCATACAAATTATTTCTTCTATTTTCCTGAGAGAATTGGGTACCCAAATCAATTTTCTAGGTGAACAATTATATTATACCGTTCAAGACCTTTCCAACGCCTACCTCCATGTTCAATTCTGAGTTTTGAGCCGACAGTTAAGTTATTTGAAAAATTGTCCATTTTGTGAGGGAATTCCTTGTACATGTGATCTTCTTCGGGAGGTGAATTATCTCTTTGGCCCACATTGGATCATCTGTTAAGGTTCATAGGCCTCTTTGATTTCCCTAAAATGCAGGTCCATACAAATTAGAAACTCACAGGCTCCTTCTCTAAGCCCCTTTCTATCTTAAATTCAATTTTCAGGCACTATTACCTTTACTTCGGCCCAAAAATCATGTAACCATAGGCTAGAACCAAGTTCTTACCAAAATGGAACTTATCCAAAGCTTTAGAACTCTAGCACTTCGAAACTTCAGGCTTTGTAGGTTTCTCCCTCAACACACTCCAAATCCCCCGAATGCCGAATTGACGAACTCCTGAACGAGTGCTGCTCTGGAGATTCAAGATTTCGTCGCTCTGGAACTTCAAGCTTCGAAGGTTTATACCTCAAAAAAATCCAAACCCTTTGAATGATGAATTGGAAAAATCCTAAACAGGCGCTTCTCTGGAGCTTCAAGATTTCGATGTTTCGAAAATTTGGATTCTTAGGTTTTTCCCTCAACAAAATTCAAATCCCTCAAATGTCGAATTAGAGAACTCCCAAACATGAGCTTCTATGGAGATTCATTACTCCAAATATTTGGAGCTTCAAGATTCAGAGGTTTCTCCCTCAACACACTCCAAATCCCATGAATGCCGAATTGACAAACTCCTGAATGAGCAGTTATCCATAGCTTCATTACTCCAACACTCCCAAGCTTCGGGCTTCGGAAGATTTGCTAACACAAAAAAAGACTCCTCTTGGACACTGAAGTGGTGAACCCCTGAAGTGTTCAAGAATTGATGATCCCCTCACTTTGCCATGATCTATGGTCAAAAGGAGCTCAAGGGATCTAGGCTCAGGACTTTTCTTCGCTCCAACACAACACCTCCAAACTGTTGAACGTTGAACCGATGATATACAGATCACACTCCTCTAATAACCAACGACTAAGATCCCCTTTGGAACTATGGGATTTGGGAGTTCTAAGGCTCCAATTCACACTGCCTCTCGAATTTCCAAATGTCGAACTATCAATGGGATGAGATCTACAGTTCACGTGTCCTCGTGAACGAACGAATTGGATTGAGTTGGGGATTTGGAGCTTCGGGACTTTTTATACAAGAAAACCTTCCACCCACAATCCTCCAGAGAGCCAAATATCCAGACACTCAATAATATTCGAACATGTGTTCCACAACAATGAATGATACAGATTGACTCTAGACTTCAAGACTTTGGGGAATTCTTCCCTTTGCACAACAATGATTGAATTATATCGGAGTGTCAAATCTCTGATCTGTGAGATCTATGATTCACATTTTACTATGCATAGATCCAACAATTGGTATATGATCTTCTCCATGGCACTCCTCCTCTGATCTGGGGTTTTATCCAATGACGAATATTTGTTTCATAACCAATCCAATAGTCAAGAATTCCTCCTCGTGATATATGATGTAGATTCACTTCGGGACTTTGGAGCTTCATGGATTTTGCCTCTTTCACGATAAATGACTTAAAATAGTTGGAGCGATGAAGTTCGAAGGTATTGGGGGTTTAATGTCCACGCTTCTTACCTTGATCTGATAGCTGTGTGGGGTCTTGAATTATTCTAAACATATCCAATGACAGGGATCTGATCTCCTCTGCCTTGCTCCTCTTGTTTGGGTTTCATTCAATGGCCTAGATCTAATCTCACAGCCCCAAATCAATGATTGTTGTGGTTTCTCGAACCGATACACCACCTGAGCTTTCAAACACCGTCAACGTATTCTCTCAATTCCTTCCTAACACCCATGGACACATTGTAACTTCAAATCTCTGTGAAATTTTTCTTCAATTTCCACTTGCTTGGCCCATCCAGGATCAATGTTGAAAGCTATAGATCTAATACTATATTGTAGCGTACCCAACCACCCCACTGCTGGGCTATTCCACAGGAAATAATTTTTTTCAAACTATATACGAATTTAAAGCATACAAATACTATGCAATTACATAGACTTATACAAAATAATAATGGAAATACACATGCAATACACACACAGGAAAAGCCCATAAAAATAAGCGCATAACTAATAATGCAACATGTAATTTCACAAACAATTGACACTTATCTTTGATAAAAATACCACCAACTGCATGCATACCTTCCATGCTCCTCCCAAAATTAGACCATGCTTCTCAAAACTCTCAGTAGTGGGTCACCCCCGAGCTGGGACTAAACTCCACCTGAGTAAAGGAATTCTTAACCAAGTTGATGTATCTCAGGAAACAAGAAAAACTCTCTCATAGGTTTGAACTTGAACGGATAGCCTGTAATCCTTCATTCCCCACATGCCTGTCCCATGAGAGGAAATGTGCCCCTTCTCTTCTCAACAATCCATCTTCTTCCCCATTTTATTTCCTGGGCTTCGAAAATAGGCTGGACAGGATGTCTCAGATCCTTGTAGCTACAGTTTGACACTTTCAGGAAAACAATTCCCAACAATTCTCTCACCCAGAGAGAATTTCTCATGGGCCTGACAACTTGCCTCTTCAATATTCCATAGGACTGATAACCCACATATTCAGTCAAAATCTTAAGTTAACCAGGTACATGTACATGTACAATGCCAGTTCGATAAGGTACAAGTATGCTACTCGTGACATAGAGGTACGGTGGACAACTAAAATCCGCGAGACTAGGAAAGGAGGAATGATGGAATGATTGGAATGAATGAAGGGAATCCAAAAAAATGCACTATGTACAAACTATTGGGTATGTGTTGTATTATTTGCATGAGTATTAGTGTCTGAGCATATGCACTAGGGTTCAGAGGTAGTGCCCCTGAGAAAAAAAAAATCTGCATCGGGACCACATTTTTTCTGCCTCGGGACCGCATTATATTTAGGTGGTTTTTCAGCACATGGTTTCTTTGCCGATAGTTTTCTATTTATGGTTAAGGAATTAGGGTTTTGAACTAATATAGGTCATTGGGTTAGGCTTTTGGATTCCATTGGCTCCTGTATGTATTTTGTATTGTAAACATTGTAATATTATGAATAATATAGAATATGTTGGTTTTCCTAGTTTGGGTTTCCAGGGGAAAAATATCTGTGTAATGTTTGTATTTTCCATTGTATATTTTATGTTCCTTTACTGAATATCTGTTTTCAATATATATTGTACAAGGATAAAATATACACAAACCCTTTGCATGCATGTGCACAGCTTGACACTTGTCATGTTGAGAGCTACTTTGGCCCACTTGTCCCCATCCTTAGAACTTAGGATAACATAATTATCCATCTTTTATATTTTAGGGAATATTAATATAATATTCCTTTTTTGCTTAATATCCCTAGATTAGCCCCTTATCCTCAAATTTTATCCCCCCTTCCCTAGCTAGTATATTTTAGTCCCCCATACTCTTTTACATGGTTGGTTTGAACACAGTGATGTGTTTTTCGTTAATATTTTCATGTGAATACATTTACATTTACATCACATATATACTTTCCATTTCTGCATCCCATCTCACTAGCCTAAGTGCATTTGTATTTACATTTACAGTTGGGGTTTGGCCTCAGGGTATTACAATTGCACACTCATCCTTGCATACTCACGCATATTTTATCAAGCAAGTATTTGCATGGAAAATTGCACCGTGTGGTTTTTTATCTCTGTAATTGCCACTCCTATCGATCCCCTACACATACCATACTTAGTGTACATTTCCTGATGTTTTGCATCCTTATCCAATATTGCTACTATTGGAACATTCCCTATTGTAGGGAGGCCTGTGACTAGGCTCATTGTGTCGAAATAAAATGGATATGGCTTATCGAGCTAGAGGATCCCTACATGCAAGCAGATAAGTAAAAATAAAACACATTTGTTTATGGAATAGATGCATCCGTTGTGAGAAAATCTATTACAGACATTATCCCTGACTACTTTAGATACTTTACCCATTCCTAGGTGACCAATTTCACTCATCCATCGAACCTTACAACTAGCTCTGAATAGGTACTAAACTACAGTTCTAAGAACTACACTTTGTGTTATATATTGAAGTTAGAATATTTTAGCTTCGAAACCATTCTGAATATGGGACCTTTGATACTCACATTGGTTGGTATCTTAGGCTCAGTAATGTACTGGTATTTTGATGCTTGAAATTTTTGTCATGTTGATGGCTTACCTAGGGAGGCCATTATCCTTCTGAAAGTTGAACACCTCTAGGTTCTTGTACTGCGGACTCCTTCTCAGGAGATATGTTCTAAAATTATTGTGGAAATTATGCCTTGGAATGACTACTTGTACTGAGTGTGAAAATCAAATTTCTTGAACTCCTAATGCTCTTAGTGACCTCAAAATTCACAAATTGTCTCTTTCATTGTATACTTGACCTTTTGTGCATAAATAATGAAGCAAAGGATGGACTTTAAATGTTAAATAATCATCAGGTTACTTCCCGTCTGGTGGGCCTAGGAACAACACCAATAATGCTACTACCTCCTTGGATTGTTACTTAATTTTTCAACCTGAGGTTTTTAAAAACATGAGAGGTGTTGTGTAAAGTATATGTGGAGTGCATTAATATTAATATAGGTTTGAGAATGATCAAAGGGGTAAATGCATTAAATTTGAGTATAACTTGTGCAAGAAATTTGAATTGCATGAAATATTTAAGCTACTTTCATGAGTAAAAGCACATCAATTTGAAACAATAGTTGATCTACATTCAGTAAAGAGATCTATTCTAATGGCATGAAAGAAAAAAAATGAGTTGTAATAAAAAACAAAACTATTTATAAAGAAAGAAAACTAACTCTATTGCATGAAAGGAAATTGCATGGAAGAATATGGAGTATTGCATAGAATAAATGAACCTAATTATTCCTAACCCTTGAGAAAATATCAAGCTATGCATTATCTTATTAAATACTTCTAACTTCATGAAAATAAGAGTGGGAAATTCAATAAACATGAGTTGAAACAATTCTACAAGAAGTTTCTATAGGAACTGTAATAGTTCTACATGAATTGTAACAGTCCTATAGGGAAATTTTACAGGATGACTAAAAGAGTCCTAAGAATCTTACAAAAGCCTTCCAAAGCATAGATAAATCTATACTAAAATACAATGATATGTAAATGAATTTTTTATCCTTGAGAAGATACCCTTGAACATCCCAATAGGCTTCCAAACCTTTCTATATGAAACCTGTTGAAACAATAGTTACTAACAATATAAACAAAAGTCAAATATTGTTATGTGGGACTATCTAATCTTTTAAGAGAAATAAAGAGAATAAATTATAACACATCAACATGCAAGAAAAAGGAGATATTACAATAGGGTCCTTGATCCCTCTTGAGTGGGCCCTACCCAAGCAACATAAGGAACCTTTAAAACTCTAATAAGATAAGAACAAAAACATCTTTATTGATCAAAATGAATTATACATCAAGAGTAGAGCTCCAATTCTTCAACAAAACTAAGCACAATATTCAAATGTCTCCCATTTTCCCTACAAAAGAGGCCTATTTATACACTTTGAGAATCAACCTCTTCCCTTGGATTGAGTATGAAAAAGGGAAATAATGGATCATGGTCAATCTCCTTTGATTTTCGAGCTTCTACTTGTAAGGGGTGATCATCAGTAAACTAGCAGTGCATTGGAGGTAGATGGGGGACAAGGCCCCTTTGATTCTTGGGGTATTCCTTTCATTAAGGGGGGTTCGACTTGCTTGATTAATTCTACACACAATGTTTATCATGAACATTAGATAAAAAAGGTACCATACACATAAAATTCCATCTCAAGAGATATTCATTCAAGCAACATACAAAAGTACCCATGACTACTATTAGTCATATGAAAGAAATTATTAGTCATATCATGGTCAAATGAATGAAATTATTATTCATATCATGGTCAAATGTGTTTATGATGGGCCTTCTATATAGGAAATGTTGAGGCCCATCATTACCCCCCATCTAAAATATTTCACATCCCTATGCAACAAAAAATTATCTTTCTACTCTCACTGTTATTGTTGTTGTCCACTAATTTTCTATCCAATTCTAGGTTGTTGCTCCATATATTGTTGTTTTTTACAAACATCTTGTTTTTTACTATTGTTTTGTTTCTCATTATATTCCTTCCCGATGCCTCATGCCTACATATCTGGTGGTGGATTGTTGCTCATGGTATTGCTTGGCCTTTAACATCTTTTCCCATTCCTCCTCTTTGTTTTCTTTACTGATATCAACCATTTGTGCCATAGGAAAGAGGAGAGGGGGGTTCATGATCCAGGTGGACATCGATGGCCACCCACCTTTCCAACTCGCTCAAAACAGGTTTCTAGCAATTTTGAAAATTTACTATTTTTAGCAATTTTTAACTTTCGGGGCCATTTTGAGGGCCTAAATGAAGGATTTTAGGGATCAAAATTCTCAATAGTATCCAAAGGATTTGATTGATCTCCCAAAATGAATCCCCTCAATGATAACTTTCCAATGAGCTATTGTGCACCCAAAACAAAGATCGTATTCCAAAGTTATGCCCTCGGGAAGTTGATACACCAAACTACCCAAAATGGGGTCCACAAAACTGCTATCTTTTCATCTTCCGGGGTTAGGGTTTTTTATTTTATTTATGATAAAAATTCCTTTGGAGCCTCATTGTAAGATCATCTTCTCAAGGATGTGAGTATTCGTCACATCTCTTCTCAGAGATAAGCTGCCACCATTCTAGCAAGTCTTTCACTCTGTATTTTACAGTCTTTGTACATTTTCGCTCATTAATAGAAAATTGTGTATTACTATATATCTATGTTTATGGTTGCATCTCTGATACATTTCTGTTACAATATTAGATATTTGAGATATCTATGTACATTTATTTATTATATCTTTGCTCTCATTTCATGCCGAAAATAATCTGGATCGGTCGTATCAGAGAAGAATTCTCTTGATCCTTTTTCAGTGCATGTCCCCAATGAGGCCTGAGTATAGAAAATTGGGTCTCGAGATTGTCTCTCTTGAGGACATTCACTCTCGTACACCCAAGAAACCCTCCATGGAGGAAGAAAATAAAAATGACGGAGCAAAAGATTCTATTAATTTGTTGCTTCAGCAAGCTCTTGTGCGACAGAGGGAAGAAATGATGGAGATTTTTTCCCACATCCTTAAATGCCTACCGATAACAATAGGCACGTCTTCATCAAGAGACCACTTTGGAGGCACCTCACCTTTCAAGGTATAGGTTAATTTTGATATTCCCGTATTTGAAGGTCAAATAAATGTAGATGCCCTAAACAAATGGTTAAGTCTACTAGAAGGTTATTTCTATGTTCACCATTTTTCTGAGAGGGAAAATATCATCTTTGCACCCCTTAAGGATCTCCCCCATGTCAAACATTAGTGGGAAACTTACTGGGAGAAAAATTCCACAGAGGAGTCTGGAATATATGGGTTCGATCCCACTTGGGATTTTTTTGTGGATGCGGTCAAGGAACAATATTACCTTGTTGGAAACTATGAAGACCAGTACATGAGATGGACCACACTGTGGAAAGAGAGGGGCCAAGTAGTGCCGGAGTTCACAAATAGCTTCCATACATTGGGCACCAAGATGGGTATCAAAGACTCTGAATGACATTTAGTTTTTAAATACCGTGGGGCTCTACACAGATACATTCAAACTGAAATGGATTTTCTGGACATCTCATCACTCAGTGCTGCTTATCGAGATGCTGTAAAAATCAAGCATAAATCTAAGCACCAGAATAAATGGGAGTTCAGGTTTGCAAATATGCAACAAAAAAAGTATGATCAAGACATCCCGAACAAACAGTCTCCCGAAAACTAGTCCAGGATATAGGAAAATAAGGGCCACGGGAAGACGAAGAAGGGCACTAGAAAATGGTGTGATTTCCTTAAAATCCCCTGGAACCACACCAATGAATGTTTCTCAAAATAGTCATTGGTGGACAAAATCAAAGACAACGAGCCAAACCATGATTCAGAATATGATTCAAAAAATACTCACAGAAGACAGATCATTGATGCAGATCTTACTTCTATTGTCGCGACCACGACAATTCCACCACAAGAACCAACAGATCATGAAGAGGGGGAGCACCATTTTCATTCACGGATGTGGGTGGAGGGGACCCCGTTGCATTTTATTGTTTATAGCAGAAGCCAGAAGAACCTCATCTCAACAGAGGTTGTCAAACAGTTGGGATTATTGATAAAACCACACCCACAACCATACAAAATCAGGTGGCTTCACCAGGGATGAGATCTTTGTGTCAGCCATCAGTGTCGACTGTCATATGACATCCATCCCTTAAAGGATGAGGTATGGTGTGATGTTTCCCCACTGGATGACTGTGATGTTCTTTTGGGCCAACCATATATGTTTAAGCACCATGCTATTTATGAGTCTCGACCCCGTAGTTTCATTGTTACTCTGAGGGGTCATCTCTACAGAATACCAAAGGTAATTCTGACTATTGTCCTACCTAAACACTGCCACAAGGTAGTATATCATACTACAAAATTTAACTTCTTCACAATCTGTTCAAAAGGTGAACAAAAGGATATTGCAATCACTATAGCCTTGGCCGAAGCACCTTCTATCCAACAGAAGCAGGTATAAAAGAGTACAACAAAGAGAAAATATTCCTTCTACACACAAACATATCATGTAGCTAGACTAGTTAAAAATTACCAACCCTTCTAGCCACTGGTTCATGACAACCTTCAAAAAGATAAGCATCACAACTTCTCCAACAAGGTAAGCAAGTCATCAAGATGCAGATTCAACAAACTCTTTTCCCTCTCCCCCGGGAACTCAATGAAATGGAGAACATTTCTTCCTAAGGAGGGAGGATTGACCCTGGTGGATATATGTGGCCACCCACCTTTTCTAACTCGCTCAAAACAATTTTCTGACAATTTTGGAAATTTACTATTTTTAGCAGTTTTTAACTTCCGGGGCCATTTTGAGGGCCTAAATGAAGGTTTTTCAGGATCGAGCTTCTCAATATTATAGAAAGGATCTGATTGAGCCCCCAAAATGAATATCCTCAATGACACCTTTCCAACGAGATATCATGCTCCCCAAATGAAGATCATATGCCAAAGGTATGCCCCTGGGAAGTTGATACACCAAACTACCCAAAACGGGGTCAACAAAACTGTTGGCTTTTCATCTTCCAGGGTTATGGTTTTGGACTTTATTTATGATAAAAAGGACTTTGGAGCCTCATTGTCAGATCATATTCTCACGGATGTGAGTATCCATCACATCTCTTCTCAAAGATAAGTTTCCACCATTGTAGCGAGTCTTTCACTCTGTATTTTACAGTCTTTGTACATTTTCGCTTATTAATAGAAAATTATGTATTACTGTATATTTGTGTTTATTTTTTCATCTCTGATACATTTATGTTATAATATTGGATATTCAAGATATCTTTGTACATTTATTTATTATATCTCTACTCTCATTTCGTGTCGAAAATAATCTGGATCAATGGTATCAGAGTAGGTTGCTCTTGATCGTTTTTCAGTGCATGTCCCCGATGAGGTTCAAGTATAGAAAGTTGGGTCTCGATTTTGTCTCTCTTGAGGAAAGTTGATTTTGTACAACTAAGAAACTCTCCATGGCTAAAGAAAAGAAAAATGATAGAGCAGAAGATTCTATTAAGTTGTTGCTTGAGCAAGCTTTCACGCAACAGAGGGATGAAATGATGAAGAATTTTTCCCACATCTTTAAATGCCCGTTGATAACAACAGGCATGTATTCATCAAGCAATAAATTTTGAGGCACCTCACCTTTCAAGGTACAGGTTAATTTTTATACTCCTGTATTTGAAGGTCAGATAGATGTGGATGCCCTAGACAAATGGTTAAATATGCTAGAAGGTTATTTATCTGTTCACCATTTTTCTGACAAGGAAACGATCATCTTCACACTCCTTAAGGCTCTCCCCCATGTCAAAAATTGGTGGGAAACTTACTGGGAGCAAATTTCCATAGAGGATTCCAAAATATAATGGATCGATCCTGTTATCACTGAAATTTCATCCGCAAATGGTTACAAAAATTCAGCATCGTCAAATAGTTATGAGGTCACCCATGGACCAAAATTACCACAAAAGCATTTCCAAAAGGTTAAAAACTATACAACCAGTGACAAAATTAAAGTGCACTATGACTACACAGGGCGCACACACACATGCACAAAACAAAAACGCAGGAAAAGCGCACATGCACCCGATGCGCGACTGTGGTTGCTAAAAGCCACGCACATCTGAGAATGATGCATTTATGAGAGTGGTCGGCCTCCCACCCACTTCTGGTTCAGCTTCCAAGTTAATTTGACACTCAAATCCTGAATGGATCCAACTGGGTGGATGTTCAAAGACCTAAAAATGCCCTAATTAGCCTCTTTCCACACTACAAGCTGGTTGCACAATACCTCAAAGAGGTGCTATAAAAAGGCCATGGATGCACTTCATTTTTTAAGGAATTCAATAACAAAGTTATGCTGCTACTATTCTCTTGAGGAA
>JASDQU010031002.1:4497-22321 GCA_032191745.1 Picea mariana | reverse complement strand
TGCTATCAACAACCAAGTAGTCGTCGATAATAATTGTTGCTGGATTTAAAGTTAAAATGCAGTGGTGAAGGAATCAAGGCCCATTCAAATGGCAATGGTAGAAGTAGTAGCAAAACACTATCAATGTTAAAATGTTATCCATAAATAGGTGACTGTACAACCAGGTATGGTTGTCATATCTTTAACCTCCGAATGTAAATCACTTGTAGTCCTATTACATTTGAATCTTTAATAGAGCACCAAATATTACTCAGCCGACCATTTACACGTAAGGAATAGAGCAAGAATAAGCTTGATAAATATTTTGATGGAACATTCTTACTTTTACATAGATATTATTGTTTTTAATCAATGAGTTCGTTATCTAAAACATAGAGATAAGTCAATCATTATGTATTAACTCCCCGGGTAAGGTTATCCATCCAAAAGTGATAATCACAGAGTCAAATCCAATTACTAATTATTAAAAGTCCCTACATCATCGCAGTAAAAAAATGCCCATTACACAACATCCAATCTCGGTGTAAGTGCGTTCGGTTGGAATTTAAACTCCAGAGTCGTTGTAAAATTTTTATAATTGACAGACTGTATTATTAACAACAGTGCAAGTGCGCTTCAGCATGAGTGTGAGTGCATTTCAAACGTAGGGTAAGCACACTTCAGATCCGCAGGGTAAGTGTGTCCCAGTCACTGGTATACCAAAAAAAGGGGTTGTTTATCATAATTTGAAGTTTCAATCTCATTTTACAATGGCTACCTGAAATGAACCAAACCACACCAAACACTGCCATAACTATGTACGAATAGCAGAGGCAAAGTCCCCTTAAATCTGGGTGAAAATCTGTGCAATGTGTCTGGAATTTCGGGTTTGAAGGGTTGTGTTGAGTGCCACAAAATTAAAGGTGGGTAAGCTAGGTAAGATCCGAGTTCAATAAGGGGATTCAATACACAAGCAAATCCTTCAACGGTTCAAGGTAAAACAAAATTGAGAATAAAAACGACTTGGTGTAATGAATGTTTGGAAATTAAATATGAATCACCCATCGTATAGTTTAAACATTCCTCAACGTTGGACAACATCAACACTAAGAATTTCCATAAAATGGGGATGCTTGGAGTTATCATTAAAAATACGCAGAGCAATTTCTCCTTCTATGTAATAACTCACAGAAGGGATTACGTAGACTGTAGGTAAATAAAAAAAAAGCAAAGTATACAAAAGCTGTGCAGGAAGCCAAAACCGTGGATCATAATTTGTGCAAGGGGAAATAAAATCATGGATTGAGAACTTTTTAGAGGGCATTGTTGTCTACGACTAGTTGGGTATTATCATCAAGCTTGTTGGGTTTCATTCAAGAAAAATAAAAGGTTGAATTTGATTACAAGACATCGCAGTCAATAAAAAGAAAACGTTGTCATGAAGACTCCTGCTCAGTCATAAGGTAAGGAAAAAGGACTTTGTCCATTCCCAAGATAAAATGTACAAGCCATAGATAAATAATAAATAAACATCTCTACACAAGAATGGTAAAATAACAATCTAAACATGTAAAACTCCAGGGCAAAGTCGCAAGGATCAACATGGAGGATCATAAGCAGATCGTTGCGTGAAAGGAAAAATAATCGCAGAGGTAATCCATCGCATCATGGTGCAAGACAATCACTCAACCAGGAATAATCAACAGGGGTAGACAGATGGGAAACTATCCTTCGCTCATCATCCATGCATATAAAAGAAGGGCATTAGGATCTATAGGTCTATTAACACCGAAGTGACGACCATCGATCCAGCTCTTGGCCGACTGCTTAGGCGTGTACTGATGATCTAGGGATGAGGACAAAGTAAAAGGCACAACTCTTCACAACAAATCAATAAATCCAATAGGACAGTCACAACATTCAAGGATCGAAAGCCAAGGGAATCAAGCCAAGCAGCGAGCTTAAGGCTATGGGGAATTTAAGTTCTCAATTAAAACGCTAATTCAACACCTCATTTACATCGTTAAAAGTACAGAAATGAAAGTGTAAGGTCAATAACAATCTACCATGAAGAATAAATACATGTGTACTATATCCCAAGTCGCCCGCTCCGAGTCGTTGTCCCGCGCACTCCGTGCAGCTCCCTCTTACTGACTGATGAGACTTCACCGGTATCTCCCAGCCAACACTAGGGATAATATTCTTCCCCTTATCCCCCCGAGCCGCAAAGAGGCCACACACACTAACCAGAAAACAACTAGCTCCCAGCTCCCCTCGCAAGGCCGAGCTACCACTCCTCACCGAGCTAGGTATCCCAACTCCCACAAGCTTAGTCAGTCAAGCCTAAAATTATGTAGTGTAACATTATGCATAACCGAGGAGATCCATCCTTCTCCTCCTCCTTCCTTTATATAGAAATTTTAAGTCACTTCTTTCCAAAATTCCCATTTAATTTATTGTTCAATAATTTAATTTAGAAAAATCCTTCCTGTACATGTGTCACCCATCCCCTTCATTGCACCAGAAATTAATTTCATTAATTATTTAATTACTCCTATTTCTCCCACCCACCTAAAAGAATTCCTAGAATCTCTCCTATGTGTCCCCATATTCCCTTACACAATTTAATGACTTTCTCCCTTACTAATTTACTAGTTGAGTCCAATTTAGAAATTTCTTAAAGGAAAGATTCATTGTTAAGTTGGTCATTCTGCTTTTTCCTTATGTTTCCCTTTTTCTTTATGTTTCCCCCATTTTCCCTTAGTTTCCTAATTCTTTTAAATTTCCCTCTTTCCCTTTTTATCTAAACTCAAATTAGTAAGTGTAGAAGATTATCTTTTTCCCCTTTTTCTTTTTAATTAATAAATTTTAATTAGCATGTGTAACAAAACAATCATTTTCCTTTTAAAATTTTAAATCCCTCAATAATTTGATTTTAATAATTTAATCAAGTTTCTTACCCCCTTTTTGTCACATGTTTAATGATTATTATTATTATTATTATTATTATTATTATTATTTTACCACAAGTATTACTTTAGACCTAGATTTTAATTTTCGAGGCCGGGCAACATTTTATTAGGGCAATTATTTTTAAATCTTTCTTATCACGTTATTCATTCTAAATCCATCTAGGTTTATTCTCTTATTATTTAACAACGCGATGTTCCCTTCAAGCCGCACTAGGTGCTCCAAGGGTGCCACTCACCTCATTTTGTTTCCCTTGCACGACGTGTCCTTCAGGACGCACTACGTGCTCCAAGGGTGACACTCGCCTCTTTCCATTTTTCTTGCGCGACGTGCCCTTCAGGATGCACTACGTGCTCCAAGGGTGCAACTCGCCTCTTTCCGATTTTCTTGCATGACGTGCCCTTCAGAATGCACTACGTTCTTCAAGGGTTCCACTCGCCTCTTGACTAACTTGGTATACATCAAAAACTACTGGAGGACCAATACTCCACCAGGTGACCTTGTGGGAGACTAAGGGCCTCTAAGGAATAAGGCCCCTACCTTATTGTGTGCCCCTTAGAATCATCATGAGCGACTGTCACAGTCTTCCCTCACTACATCGTGGGTCTTCTCGAACTAGGTAGTCATTAACCTACAGTTCGAGCCACAATGGGAGTGCTAGTAGGCTGTGGCAGGGTTATTTTCCACACCTCTCCCTCAATGTCTCTGGTAGTCATGCATGACCCCTCTACTCCACATGTGAGTCTGATCGGTAAGCTATCGTCAACCTGCATCATCAATAAATCATGTCAGAAATAAAATCCATAATCATAACATCTAACAGATGTACATAGGTCATATATACAACAATCAAACCCCAAATTTCCACTCCTTGACTCGATCCAGAGTCCAAGGGTTTCATCGATGCCTCTGCATCCTCGAGGTCCAAAATCCTACGCACTCAGGAGAACCAAGTCAATAGAACCTGTCTAATTCAATACAGAATAATAACTTATAATCACATCAATAATGCCTCATATTCATAATCAACGGCCAATAGTATAATAATCTGGATCACTTGCAAGAAAGTGTCCTCAAAGAATAAGTTCACGCAGTGTGTGCATGATCGGGATGTTACGTACACCCCCTCTTGGTCTAAAATTTGTCCCAAATTTTCATAGTATATGAGTGTCGAAAAATGTATCACAGTATCATAAGTCTCTCTATCAAACAAAAAAAAGAAAATGCTAGTGCATATCATATGCGTCCTCCCAGGTCGCCTAGTGCGGACTATAGTTGTCCCACTGGACCGTGACCTGATCTACTGTTCGATGTTGCAGTTGTCGAATGCGATGATCTAGGATGAGGATTGGCTCAGCCATGAGTGCACCCTCATCCGGCACCTGCAAGGTTCTCAAGTCAAAATATGCGTAGGATCAATAATCATAATGTCTCAAATAGAGACATGGAAGACATCGTGCATACGCCTCAAGAATCAGGCAAGGCTAGTCAATAGGCCACGGGCCTCTCCTTTCCACAATATCGTAGGTTACCACGAACCTAGGAGATATTTTATCCCCTTTTCCCAACTTGATCGAACTCTTATGTGGTTTCAGTCGCAAGAATACTCAATCACCACATCGTAACTACGGTCAACACAGCGCGCATCGACATAACTCTTTTATCAATCCTACGCTTCCTTGATCCTTTGTCTTATAGTTTGCGTTTAATCTTCCATTTCTTGGATTGCTTCAGGTCCCACCAAGACCCTATCCTCAAACCTATCCCAACTCAAAGGTGTCTGACACGGTCGCCTGTAAAGAAACTCGAAAGGCGCCATCTTAATGGTGATTTTGGTAACTATTGTTATAAGCAAATTCTACCGGTGACAAGAATTCTTCCCAATGATTTTGTTGGTCCATCACATACATGCGCAACATGTCTTCCAAGACTTGGTTTGTTCATTCATTTTTCCCGTCTGTCTCTGGGTGATACGCAGTACTAAAGTTAAGTTGGGTTCCCAAGGCCTCTTGGAAACTAGTCCAAAATCGTCCAGTAAACATCAATCCTTGATTGGATATAATCCTCTTAGGCACGTCGTGTAGCCTCACAATACCATTGATGAAAACTCTAGCTATGTCTAGTTCTTGATACGTCATACGCACAGGAATAAAATGAGCACTCTTCGTCAGACTGTCGACTACCACAAAAATCAAGTTGTGTCTCCTTATCATCAGTGGAAATCCAACAATGAAATTCATTGAAATAACCTCCCATTTTGATTATGGAATAACATGTGGTTGTAGTAATCCTGTTGGATGTCTATGTCTAGCCTTTACCTGTTGACATTTTAGACATTTTCCCACATAGTTGACTATGCCTGCCTTCATTCCTTTCCAAAAGAATAAGGGTTTAAGGTCCACCCTCATCTTTGTGACTCCCAGGTGAGCCATTTACACTGCTAGGTGAGCCTCATTTAGGATCAAACTCCTCAACTCATTGTTGGGTGGTACGTAAATTCGATTTTTAAATCTCATTATTCCATCGTCGTCCAACGTAAATCCTTCAAATTTTGGTACCATCATTGTGTTTTTTCTGATAAAATCCTTGACCTCCTTGTACCATTGATCGTCGAACTGTAAAGCTATAATATTTTCATGTAGATTCGTCTGAAGAGGTAACACCGAAAAGATGTGTGGTCTCCGACTCAATGCATATGCCATTCGTTTCATTTTTTCCTTATGTAAGTAATATCAAAATCATACTCGCTAAGAAACTCCGACCAATGTCGTTGTCGCGCGTTCAGGTCGCTTTTCCTAAAGATGTATTGTAGTCCACAGTGGTCCATCTTTAGCTCAAATTTTCATCCAACAAGGTAGTGTCTCCAAACCTTCAAGGCATATACAATGACTAACAACTCCAAATCGTGCGTCACATAGTTCTCCTCGTGCCTTCTTAGTTTCCTCGAGATGTAGGCGATCACTCGACCGTCTTGCATCAAGACTCCACCTAAGCCTTCCTTGGATGCATTAGTGCATACCAAGAAGTCTATGTCCACGTCAGGGACCTTTAGTATCAGTGTTGTTGTCAACAACGCTTTGAGCCTCTGAAATTCTTCCGCGCATTTCTCAGTCCAAACAAAATTCTTGTTCTTCTTCTGCAATTCTGTGATCATATTTGTTATCTTTGAAAATCCCTTGACGAACCGTCGATAGTATCCTGCTAAACCCATGAAGCTACACACTTTCAGGACATTCGTCAGTGCAAGCCATTCCATAATAGCCTCGACCTTTGCCGGATCCACGACGATACCTTCATCGAAGATGACATGCCCTAAGTAGTGAATATTCGATTGATAAAACGAGCATTTGGACAACTTCTCATACAATTTGTGCTCTCACTGCCACTGTAGTACCAAGCGCAAGTGCTCATCATGCTCCTCTGTCTTTCGAGAGTAAATCAGAATATCGCCAATGAATACTTGGACGAACTTTTCCAAGTACTCGCGGAACACCCTGTTCATCAAACTCATAAATACCCCAAGGTCATTTGTCAGTCCAACGGTAAAACAGTAAACTCGTAATGTCCAAACCTCATCTTAAAGGTGGTCTTAGGGACATCATCCCCTTGATTCGTAACTGGTGATACCCTGATCGCAAATCGATCCTTGAAAACACCGTCGCACCCTTCATCTGATCGAACAGATCATCAATCCTCAGCAACGGATATTGATTCTTCATCGTTGACTTAATCAATTGATGGTAGTCAATGCAGAGTCTCCACGACCCATTGTTATTTTGTATGAAGATAACAGGCTCACCCCACGGTGACACACTTGGACGTAAGAGTCCCAGGTCCAACAATTCCTTTAGTTTCATTCTCAACTCCTGTAACTCCAAGGTTAACATACGATAAGGTGTTCTCGCTATTGGTTCAGTCCCCGGTTTCAGGTCTATGGTAAACTCCATTTCCCTCTCTGGCGAAATCCCGGGTAACTCCTCCAGGAAGACATCTGCAAGATTTCTCACCATAGGAAGGTGTTCTAGACCTTATTCTACTACTTTCTTGTTCAATGCAAGGATCGCATAAAGCTTACATCCCTTGCGCAAGATCTTCCGTAGTTGCAAGGAAGACATGAACCTCAGGGAAACTCCCTGGTTCCATCCTTCAATCACGCATCTTTGTCCCTCATCATCGACCAAGATCAATCGTTTCGTCTTACAGTTGAGTATTGCCTCATGCGATTCCAACCAGTGCATACTGATTACGACATCATAAGATCCTAAGATCATGACGTACAGGTCGGCCCTGATGAAAAAATATCCCAGGTTAAGGGTACAGCCTGTAACCTTTCCTCCAACCTTCTGTTTGGCTCCCGAAGCCATCTCTACAAAGATAAACTCATCATGTTCGACTACCTGTAACTTAATCCTTTTTAGCGCTGCACCAGAATGAAACTCTTGGTAAAACCGGGATTTATCAAATACTAAGGGTCTGGTCAGTGACGGTACCTGACGTCTTGAGCGTAGTTGACTGGTGCTCTACCTGGCAATTATTCACTGCTGCATGAATCCGATGGGCCTTGCCCAAAACTCCCATGGTAGTGGGTCCGGCTGATCCAGATGCTCCGGCCCTTTCCTCTGGGTACTAATGTTGGTAATGTAGCTCCCCACAATCCAACACACTTTATTCAGTCTAGTATTACTGGTACCCGAAGTAGAAGTTGAATTCTAACAATAAGGCCAAACTCAAACTTCTTGACCTTAATTTTATGAGTAATTTGGTGCGGAGCATACCGAAGAAGCTCCAAAACAGGCCTCGCACTTGAGCATCGTGTGGTTGCCTTGTCGCAAGGCGTCAAACTCGTTTAGCTGACACTCAATAAATTCCTCATAAAGATACCTCTCCTAGAACCATTCCTTGAACATTTCCCATGACACATCGTCGAGGGCCATGTTCAAATGTGGCAGGAGCATCTTCCTCCATAGAAGAGTGCTCCCCTTTAGTTGAAATACCACCATGCATACCTTCATGTTGGAGGTTGTAATCGCGAAGCGTGAAGCACAACGCCTTGCTCTACAGTCGTGCCTTGACGGCACAGTCGTCCGCAACACTCATGGACTCGAGAAATCAACTCTTTTGAGTTCTTGGTGGATGCTAATGGTACTAGCTAGGGTGTGTTGTGGATCCTCGGGGGTACAGGTGCCCTGGCCTCATCTCAGTACCAATGGTGAATCAAGGCCCCTGACATTACCTGGAAGGGCCTTGTCATACCATCATCATCCCTTACACCAAGCGAATCCATCCGAAGGACTTGTTCCTCTGTTTGGGGTTTCGACTCTGAGGGTGCGAGAATTTTTGGTAGCATCGCACCTCCTTCCACGGCACCAAGTTGCGAACCTCTAAGGTGTCCTCGAAATGCGATCACCACATGGACAAGTTAAGGTTATTAATTAACACAAGGGTTAATACTCACGGTTTTACTGCAGTGGAAAGCCTAGTGATCCACATTCGCAGGTTTGAACCCGCTCTAATACCATATGTAATGACCCCAATCCTTACGACTACAAGTGAAGATAAACATGCAAATCGTTTTTTGACAGGAAGACAACAACGATTGCAGTTAAACAACGCAACTAGATGGCAAGCACCACACCCATCGAATAGGCAACAGACAACAACGACTCAACGCATTAGCACATCGAGCAACTGGGCGAACAAGAGGAAATCAAGACAGATAGAACGACTCCCCACCCAACACAAACACGACAACGCCTACACGCTAAAGTACAACACCCACACATCCAAGCAACAAGTCGACACGACGCGAGGTGACACCTCTCAATTTAAATTTACGCAAGATCTTAATGACTTCGCCAACAACCCCTAATGTGGATGGATTAATAGTATCCTTCTACTCACTAATTCCAATAGTTGCAAGCATCTGATGCTTATGGAATCGGTCTCCAAAATCAAGAGCCTAGCATGCGATAATCCATTATTGGTAACTAGAAGTCCATACATTAGGTAATGTAGCAAACTACTTGTAATAAAATATGCACTTATCAAAATAGCATACCTTCTAGCCAGTTGGTGTAACCGACTTTCCGCCAGTGACGTGGCACCTAAATATCTTCTTAAGAGGCATACTAGCAATATTTTAAATTTTCTAAAAAAAATCTCAACGATGAAAGGAGTAAAGGTCCTTCACGTTCAAACACAACATCATTCCAACACACGGTCATACACAGAAATTTCATGACCACAATAATATAATGGAACTATTATAATTTTCCAACACAATTAAAATGTCAATTTACATCATTTTTATAATTTGAACACATTATTCGGAGATGCCTTTAAAGACACAACATTCCACATTGCAGTTAACATTTTATATATATATATATATATATATATATATATATATATATATATAAACCTTAATATTTAAATTAATATAATTCAAAATGACATGAACAGATTTCTTTTTCCACAATACTTATTATGGGAATGAACATATTATACCAACTAACTTCNTAACTTTCATGGTATTAACCTGTACTATTCACCATTTAACAAGGTATTAACACTAATTAAATAATTACAATCGTTGTCAGCAACCAAGTAGTTGTCCATAATAATTGTTGTTGGATTTAAAGTTAAAACACAGTGGTGAAGGAATCAAGGCCCATTCAAATGGAAATGGTAGAAGCAGTAGCAGAATGTTGCCATGTTAAAATGTTATCCATAAATAGGTGACTGTACAACCAGGTATGGTTGTCATATCTTTAACCTCCGGATGTAAATCGCTTGTAGTCCTATTACATTTGAAACTTTAATAGAGCACCATATATTACTCAGCCAACCATTTACACGTAAGGAATAGAGCGAGAATAAGCTTGATAAATATTTTGACGGAACATTCTTACTTTTACATAGATATTCATGTTTTTACTCAATGAGTTCACTATCTAAAACATAGAGATAATTCAATCGTTATGTATTAATTCGCTGGGTAAGGTTATCCATCCAAAAGTGATAATTGCATATTCTAATCTAGTTACTAATTATTAAAAGACCCTGCATCATCATAGTCAAAAAATGCCCATTACACAGCATCCAATCTCGGTGTAAGCACGTTCGGTTGGAATTTAAACTCTAGAGTCGTAAAAAAAATTGGATTGACAGGTTGTATTAATAACAACAGTGCAAGTTCGTTTCAGCATGAGTGTGAGTGTGTTTCAAACGTAGGGTAAGTGTGCTTCAGATCCACAAGGTAAGTGCGTCCCAATCACTGGTATACCCAAAAAAAGGGTTGTTTATCATAATTTAAAGTTTCAATCCCATTTTAAAATTGTTGCCTAAAATGAACCAAGCCACACCAAACACTTTCATAACTGTGTACGATTAGCAGAGGCAAAGTCGCCTGAAATCTAGGTGCAAATCTATGCAATGTGTCTAGAATTTTGGGTGTGAAGGGTTGTGTCGAGTGCCATGAAATTAAAGGTGCGTAAGCTGGGTAATATCTGAGTTTAAAAAGGGGATTCAATACACAAGAAAATCCTTCAAAGGTTCAGGGTAAAATGAAATTGAGAATAAAAACGACTTGGTGTAAGAATGTTCAGAAAATAAAGATGAATCACCCATCGCATAGTTTAAACATTCCTCAACACTGGACAACATCAACACTGAGAATTTCCATAAAAAGGGAACGCTGGGAGTTATCATTAAAAAGACGCCGAGTAATTTCTCCTTCTGTGTAATAACTCGCAGAAGGGATTATGCAGACCATAGGTAAATAAAAAAAATGCAGAGTATACAAAAACTGTGCATGAAGCCAAAACCGTGGATTAGAATTTGTGCAAGGGGAAATAAGGTCATGGATTGAGAATTGTGTAGAGGGCATCGATGTCTACGACTAGCTGGGTGTTATCATCAAGATTGTTGGGTTTCATTCAAGAAAAATAAAGGGCTGAGTTTGATTACAAGACATCTCAGTCAATAAAAATAAAACGTTGTCATGAAGACTCCCACTCAGTCATAAGGTAAGGAAAAAGGACGTTGTCCATTCCCAAGCTAAAATGTACAAGACATAGCTGAATAATAAATAAATATCTCTGCACAAGAAGGGTAAATTAGCAGTCTAATCATGTAAAAACCTAGGGCGAAGTCGCAGGGATGAACGTGGAGGATCATAAGAAGATCGTTGTGGGAAAGGAAAAATAATCACAGAGGTAATCCATTGCATCATGGCGCAAGACAATCACTCAACCAGGAACAATCAACAGGGGTAGACAGTTGGGAAACTATTCTTCACTCATCATTCACGTACAAAAAAGCAAGGCATTAGGATCTATAGGTCTATTAACACCGAAGTGACGACCATCAATCTGGGTCCTGGCTGACTTCTCAGGCGTGGACTGATGATCTAGGGATGAGGACAAAGTAAAAGGAAAAAATCTTCACAACAAATCAATAAATCCAATAGAATAGTCACAACATTCAAGGATCGAAAGCCAAGGGAATCAAGTCAATCAGTGAGCTTAAAGCTATGGGGAATTTAAGTTATCAATTAAAACGCTAAGTCAACACCTTCTTTACACCATTAAAAGTACAGAAATGAAAGCGTAAGGTCAATAACAATCTAACATGCAGAATAAAGACATGCATACCATAGCCAAAGTCGCTCGCTCTGAGTCGTTGTCCGGCGCGCTCCGTGCCGCTCCCACTTTCCAACCAATGAGACTTCACCGGTACCTCCTAGCCAACACTAGGGGTACTCTTCTTCCCCCTTAGCCCCCCGATCTGCAAAGGGGCCACACACACTAACCAGAGAACAACTAGCTCCCAGCTCACCTCGCAAGGTCGAGCTACCACTCCTCACCGAGTTGGGTATTCCAACTCCCACAAGCTAAGTCAGTCAAGTCTAAAATTTTGTAGCGTAACGTACGCATAACCGAGGAGATCCATCCTTCTCCTCATCGTTCCTTTATATATAAATTCTAAGTCACTTCTTTCCCAAATTCCCATTTAATTTATTGTTCAATAATTTAATTCAGAAAAGTCCTCCCCGTATATGTGTCACCCATCCCCTCCATTGCACCAGAAATTAATTTCATTAATTATTTAATTACTCCTATTTCTCCCACCCACCTAAAATCATTCATAGAATCACTCCTAGGTGTCCCCATATCCCCTTACACAATTTGATGACTTTCACCCTTACTAATTTACTAGTTGAGTTCAATTTAGAAAGTTCTTAAAGGCAAGATTCCTTGCTAAGTTGGTCATTCTGATTTTTTCTTATGTTTCCCTCTTTTTCCCTTAGTTTCCTAATTCTTTTAAATTTCCCCCTTTCCCTTTTTATCTAAACTCAAATTAGTAAGTGTAGAAGGTTATCTTTTTCTCCTTTTTCTTTTTAATTAATAAATTTTAATTAGCATGTGTAAYAAAACAATCMTTTCCCTTTTAAAATTTTAAATCCCTCAAGAATTTGATTTTAATAATTTAATCAAGTTTCTTACCCCCTTTTCGTCACATGTTTAATGATGATTATCATTATTATTTTATTTTTTTACCACAAGTATTACTTTAGACCTAGATTTTAATTTTCGAGGTTGGGTGACATTTTATTAGGGAAATTGCTTTTAAATCTTTCTTATCACGTTATTTGTTCTAAGGCCATCTAGGTTTATTCTCTTATTAGTTAACAATGCGATGTTTCCTTCAAGACGCACTAGGTGCTCCAAGGGTGCCACTCGCCTCATTATGTTTCCCTTGTGCGACGTGCCCTTCAGGACACACTACGTGCTCCAAGGGTGTCACTTGCCTCTTTCCATTTTTCTTGTGCGACGTGCCTTTCAGGACGCACTACGTGCTCCAAGGGTGCCACTCGCCTATTGACTGACTTGGTAGACATCAAAAACCCTTGGAGTCAATACTCCGCCAGGTGATCTTGTGGGAGACTAAGGGTCTCTAAGGAATAAGGCCCCTGCCTTATTGTGCGTCCTTTAGAATCGTCGTGAGTGACTATCGCAGTCTTTCCTCATGGCATCGTGGGTATTCTCAAACTAGGTAGTCATTAACCTACAATTCGAGCCATGGGGGGAGTGCTAGTAGGTTGTGGCAGGGATGTTGTCCACACCTCTCCCTCAACGTCTCTGGTAGTCGTGCGTGACCCCTCTACTCCACATGTGAGTCTGGTTGACAAGTTATCGTCAACCTTCATCATCAACAAATCATGTCAGAAATAAAATCCATAATCCTAACATCTAATCAGATGTACATAGGTCATATATACAACAATCAAACCCCAATTTTTCACTCCCTGAATCGATCTGGAGTCCAAGGGCTTCATCGATGCCTCTGCATCCTCGAGGTCCAAAATCCTGCACACTCAAGAGAACCGAGTCAATAGCACTTGTCTAATTCAATACAACAAAATAACATATAATCACATCCATAATGCCTCATAATCATAATCAACGGCCAATAGTATAATAATCTAGATCACTTGCAAGAAAGTGTCCTCAAAGAATAAGTTCGTGCAGTGTGTGCAAGAGTGGGATGTTACATAACCTGTTACACGGAAACACATGGAATTTTGACTCATGTTGACTGAATGATGACTAGGCACCTATATTTATTTCACGTGCCAGCCAAGCACTGGTGACATATGGCAGCCAACTACTCATTACACATGGCAATTCTACAACCAATCGAGTGATGACACATGGGAACTATGACATGTGGAAACCAATTAGATGGTGACATGTGGAATTTTGTGGTAACCTATTACACGGCAATAGATGGAATTTTGACTCATGTTGATTGGATGATGACTAGTCACCTATTGGAGGATGACTAAGCAATTAAAATATTTAATTGTTTCATTAATTTCCTAAGGAGAGGAACCACTAAGTCTCCATAACCTCCACATGTTTCACACCAATTATTTGGTACACTTTTCATTATATACGTTAAAGTTATGAAAACTCCCATGCATGTGGGATAGTTATTTTGGAAGAACAAATCAAAATTTTTATGGAGGACGGAATTGAAATTAAGGGCCCAGATTGCCCCATGAAAATTGATCGACGATTGTTGAGTCTTCTTGTTGTGAAGGCCATAACTTGAGATTCGGGAGTCGTATTTGGGAAATCTTTACCTCATTGAAAATATAATTCGACGAGGAAGATTATGGAATATGTTTCAAGGGATAAAATTGACCATGTTTTTCTCATAAATTAAAATAACAGTCAACAATATTTTTATGGTGCGCTGATAAATTTGCTTGACACCTCAACTTAACGAGATCATATATTGAGATCCGGGAATTGAAATTGCACTCAGGAGGACTCGTTGGAAATATAATATGATGAATATCACATCTAAATTTGTTTACATGGATGAAAAGTTGAATATCACATTCAGAAAATTAAAATGCAGTCCTCTCTTTAAAAGGGCAGTTAATTAAATTTTTCAAAATAAAAGTTTATTAAAAAAAATTATTAAAGAAGGAAAGGGACCCACTTCAAGATGAGGATGTCAATGATGTAAATTAATTAATGAGATTTTAATGAATTATTAATTAAATATATTTTTCCAAGAAAGAAAAATCTCTAATTACTCAAGAAGTTAGAAGAAGCGGTTTTAAAAGGCAAGAAAGGGCTTCATAAAAGAGTTAGAGAATGTTGCATTATCAAAGAAAAAGATCAAAACAGAAGGGTCCAACCATCAACCTACATCCAAGCTTCTAATTAGAGAAGAAATATCTCCATATTCTCATTCATTTTCTTCTTCTACACTAATTTCTCAAAGCTTTATGCTTTTATTTTTGAACCAAGCATGGGGTTGAGTCTTGAGTGTTATTTCTTGTATTTTTCAAAGAATATTTTTATATGATGATGGAACATTTACATCCATGTATGTGACTATCATATATTTTGTGTATTGTTGAATATATTTTATGAATAAAACTCCACAAATCACTGCTTCCGGATTTTACTTTAATGATTTCTCAGATCTTGGAATCTCTAATCATGAGATTTTTTAAGTATTCCCATCAAATTCCTTTTAGTATTAAATGCATAACTCTTTTAAAGTTCTTTGAGTGATCAAAACTATTTCCTCCTATTTCTTGTGAAACGATATGGAGGTATCCATTATTTTTATTTGATTAAGAGGGTTGTATATATGATGTTGAGGATACATATTTCTGATATTGGAGCCTTCCTTCAATCTTTTTATTGTTGAGAAGTGATTTTTTGTACATAAAGATTAGATCAGGTTATTAAAGAACCAATCCATGTTTAAATAAAAGTAATAAAGATATGGGATTTGTTGTCTAAGAATTATCTCCAATCCAAGATATTCAATACATATATTTTAACCAAAGAGGAGTGCCACCTCTATAAAAACACATGGGGATTCATATCCTCATGAGGTTGTTGTTTCAAATTTAAATGATTCAAACATTAACATCGACTTGCATGGTGAGATTTAGAATTTATTACAAATCTTTATGAAATATTCACCACTTTAATAACGAAATTATGTTCACACAAGTGGAAGCTAACATGGTGGGGAGAAATAAATGCAATCATGAAATGGTGAAAATACCACTGTAAAGCAAAGACTAAAGTACACTAAATATTATTTTAAAAATTATTGAAGTAAAAAAAATTAATACTACTCACTTTATAGATGTGGATATGAAAAAATTTCAATGCATGTGTGTTTAGCCTAGACTAAACATGAAAGTAGAATAAATCAATACCTCATCCATGGCAAGCATTTGCTAGAGTTTGTTGTTGCTATCAACCAACCATATCATTGATTTTAATTGTATTTCCATATTATAAGAGTAGCAATATTTAGTTTTTTCTAATACAAGAAAGATGTTTGAAATTTATATATGTAAAGTTTAATTTTTAAAAGATGTTAAAACTTTATATATGTATTTTCAATTTTGTTTCTCATTTTCTAATCAAATCTTTATGGATGTTAAACTTTCAAAATTGTGTTAAATATATTCATATAATTGTTAATACAAATTAAATTAGTAATTTCGATATTGTGGTTATTGCTTGTTGCAGTAGTAACATTGTTGTCCTCGATTAACTTTATCCTCGATTGACCTTCAATTTTATCATTATCTTATCTATACATTGTAATCTAAAATAGTTTTTACTTTTTTTAATATATATTATTGTCACTCCCAACTTCATGTTTCCTTCAAATTTGGGGGAAGTTCTAAAATTATTAAAAAATTGAAAGTTGAAAAAAAAAGATGAAAAAAAATAAATTTATTAAAAAATTGAAAGTTAAAAAATTTAAAAAGAAAAAAAAAATTAACATTATATAAATTAAAAACAAACAAAAGAACATTTAAAAATAATAAATTAATTATTTTTTATTTTTTTTTAAGTAAAAAGGCGAATCCTGTTATATTAAAGCTTCAAAAAAGAAATACACCATGACATACAGGTGCCAGCTGTCCTGCCTATGTAGGAAACCAGGACAGTTGGCCTGTCCAAAATAGCATGCAAAATCGAACAACTCGTTTCGCCACCCTGCCCAGAGGAAACCAAGGTGCATAACCATTTTCATCAATAGTTTAGTAAGGTCTGTGCTAATGCTAACAAGGCTATTAACTAAAGAGCTATAGCTCTGATAAACATCAAAAGAAAAGGAGTTGGAGACCATGCTAAACAGAAAAAACCTATTCATCGGAGTCCTCGCAGTATTCCTTCGCCTTGCCGCTGCTGACAGTAATGACATAGAGCTGAGTGCAAGTGGGGCATTGATTCGAAATCGGATCCAGAAGCCTGATAGGGCTTGAAAAATGCTCAAAAATGAAAGTGCTCAAAATCTAATAAAACCAATGCCATTGCGTTCGTCTCGTCTTCCTGATTCCGGCGGTATATTTACTTTGTCAAACGGGCTCCCCATGCGAAAGTTATCACGTTCTGATCAGAAGCCCAAATAGGTAAAAAGTCAAAGGTCAACTTGTCAAAAAGTCAACGTTGATGACATCAGCATGCTGACTGTGCAGGAGATGATGTGGCACTCTCTGGCTGATGGTGATTGGGTAGGTTCGCTGACAAGGCAGACATGTGGCAGGCAACTGGACCAGTCAATAACTGACAAGTGGCATTAATCCGACAAATGGGGAGATGCCACGTGGCCCAGTCATGGGCAGCCACGTGGCACCCAGTCATCAATTGAAGTGGCATGTTAAAAAATTTGTTTTGGGGTCCATGGGATTTGAACCCATGACCACCACCAAACCCAAGACCTTAAGAAATGGTCTTTGCCAATACACCAAATTATTTCTTATGTTGTAAAACCCACATTATAACATATATTGCAAAGTATTGTATGGAGAGGGGCCAGCGCTTAGCCCTTTGGGCTAGCGCTTGTCCATATGAACCCATATGACCCTGTCAAGGGGGCGCGCGCTGGGAAAGAGGGGGCTTATGCCCAAATCTAACTATAAAGTGGGTTTTATAACCAATTTTTGGGTTTTAATAGTAATTAAGCCTATTTTTAATGGTTTTTGGGAGTTATTGGGTAGTTTTGGAACCTAATTTTTGGGAGGAAGTTGGGGATGAGCAACCAACTTTCCCAGCTATATAACCAAGGCATGTTTGAGGCCATAGAGGGCATTCAGATCAGAATTATGATGAAGAGAAGCCAAGACAAAGCCATTTTGATGCAGAGAAGTTTTTGAGGAGGAGACGATGTCAAACCATTTCTGGGAGCTCCGGACGTCCGTTTTGCGTGCCGTTTTCTTTGCATGGTTCTAGAGATCTGGAAGAACATGACCAGATCATTCTTGTAGCCATTTGTCATTGCAGCGATGTACTTTTGAGCTTTTGAACAGAAATAA
>JASDQU010031001.1:55732-67028 GCA_032191745.1 Picea mariana | reverse complement strand
TCATTCCTACATAGACTTTCTAGAATAATTCTACATTATTACATTTTCCATCACATATTCATTGAACATTACAAGTAGGAATTTTCCTTCATGTCCCTCTTAAATGAGTATTCTTCATTAAAATGGTCCCTTCTCTATCTTTGCCTCTGTCGTCCTTTTGTATTCAACTTTGATTTTATTTGGTCTTCTTCCTTAGTCATTCTCAATCTTATTTCATCTTGTACCTGCAACACATGAACATTGTTGAAGTGCATATAAAAGAGTAGCCATCCACCGAAATACATGGGAAGCAAGCCACTATATCCACCTGTTCTCTAGGAAACGTCTTCTCGTACATGTCTCATCAATCATTCTTCCATCACAAGTCTTCATTCATGTACCTGTTACTCCCCCTGTGTCACCATCATCATCTTCATTTTGAGTTTTTGGTTCACCTGTAACCCTGTGGTTGATGTTCTTGCATCAAAATCCCAGGGAACAAAATCTTCATGGACTCATGTCCATTCTCCCTATTTCTTGCAAATTTCTGCCTCATAGTTTTCCCTACTCCATCATATCCTTAACATCCTCAAGTGGTTTATTCTTATGACAACTAAATTATGAAACACACTACACAATGGTTTTTAGATTACCATGAAATTTATGGGCGTATACATTGCCTCATTAGGCTTATATCAATATTTGACTCGGGTGTCTACAATTTCAATTTTTTCCTCATATGAATAAGACCAAAATTCTCTTCTAAAACATTATCAAAGACCAATAAACTACTAGGGATTTTAAAATTCATGGATTTATTGTATCTTCATTTCAAACCACACAACACTTTTATTTATACCTTGCTTCTTTGTTCTTCACACTTTCGTTGCTTCACTTATGTCACTTTACTGTGTCTGTCTTCTGCCGCTTCATTCTCTTCCTTTCTTTATCCCTGTCTTTTTTCTTACCTCTTGTTCATACATACGATTCCATCAGTCATATCCTTATGTTATGGAGTTTGTATCTTCTTTCACTTTGTTATAGCTTCCTTCTGAACCCTTTACCTGAATATCCATAGTCATCTTCCTCTCTTCTTTTGTGAGCTTCTCCTTGCTCATTGTGAGCTGCAAATAGCCTCTACAGTAACATGTTTGTTTCACCCTGCTACACAATACCTCACCAAGATTCTCTCTTGAACTTGACCTTTTGGTATTCTTGGTTCCTTTCGCTAGAACCTTCTGAGCTTCCTTTGCTCCTTAGCTACCATAGTTGAAGGCCTTTACACTTTCTCACTTTCTCTCAAGAGCTTCACTTTCTCTTTTCTCTAGATAACTCTACCTACATTTGCAACTGTGGATTTGTCTCAACAACTTCTACCCAACCGCAGTTGGAAGTTTCTCCTCTTTCTATTACAACTTTCTTGTTGTAGGGTTCTACCACAAATCTCCTTCTCTTTGATCAGTCTGCATATTGTTGCATCAATCTTCTTTTGCTTACATTTCTTTGTCAGCACCATCTTCTCTTTTCATTGGTCATCTTCTTGATCAATCATGAATCTTCCATTGCAATACTCCATAAAATTGTTTCTTGTAGGAGGGACATCTCCATCCAACAAGACACCTGCAATTTTCTTCATTCACCCGCTTACAAAACATGTCTCTTTTACGATATCCAACAAGACAACTTAACTTTGTCATTGATTTTGACTCGTCATATACTTGCAAAAAACAAAAAAACTTGCCTATTTGTCTGAATGGCTAGTCCCAACGTAAAGTCAATTTTGTACAAACGATAACATGACTTCCCTTTCACCTCGACTTACAACAATGACATTTGACTATGAATCTCTCAACGTGCTTTGTCTTCTAGACTCAACTTCGACAATTTAACTTCTCTCATTGACAAATTATTATGCAGTGACTTGATCTTGAATCTAAACTTGGGTGTCGGGTACCACTGATCATTCACCCATTTAGATGAATTTTCATGACTAAGATTTTACTAGACTCCAATTTCAAACTTGAATTTATTCATCACATCACTTTCTTACAATAACCTTCATTTTCAACTTGCAATTGGACTCAATTATCAACTTGACTCTTAACAACCTCAGTGACCTTCATTGAAACTTCGGCTTTAGATCTCAATTTTGATTCTCAACGTTTAACTCAACTTTTACATTGAAGAGTTTTCCTTTCTCTCATCAAACATTAAGTTTCCACTTGACTCAATTATTTACATTGACAAAATCCATCTTGAATTTGAGTTGTACAAACCTTCTAATGCCCAAAGGCTTTAGTTTACCTTTAACATTGACTTGTTCAGACTTTATACATCAATAGACTCCCAAATTTCATGAAAAATAACAAAATTCTTCCCTTTTTACATGACTCTTCAAACCTATTTGAAAGGAAAATCCTTGATTCATGCATCCATCCATTTTCTCTTCTTTCCCTAGATTTCATCACCTTTTTTTATTTCAACAAAAACAAATTTCACCCATAATACCAACTTTTCATTTAGCCATCTTTTTCAATAGAACCAATTTTTCAAAATAAAATATGTACCTTTTCTGAAAGACTATGGTTCCAGATCAAGCTCATGCAATCTTGAAACTAGGCACCAACAACTAGGCACTCAAACACTTCACAATTGCAGTTCCGACCCAATTTGCAACATCTTCTTCAATTTCTGGTGAGAGCCAAAAAGTCCTAGCCTTCCATTGCTTCAACTTTATTTCTTTGCTCGGTCTCTATCTTAAGAATTCTTTCTAGCTTCATCAACCATTTGGCATTATGCTCAGCTCTATCCTTTGCAACTTTTGATGTTGTTCGTTCCACAAGCAATCTAGCTGGCAGAAAATCTGCATTATGACTCCTTCTTTTCTACCTACGCAAACAATCAGCAATTCAACACAGTGATTTCCCTCCTCTACGCAGAGCACTCTCTTTTTTATGGCAACTTCTTCATAAATTTGTGACTTCACATTTGATGGCACAAATACAAGACTTCCAATTTACTGGCAGAAAACTCTATCAACAATGGCAAAGATCAAAATAACGATCAAACAATTTAGTGGCTTCTTGTATTTGCAAACAATTTCCTAATCAACCTGCCGAATAGAAAAATCGTTATTCACAACCTCTCTCACGGCCTCCAACCTCTTTTTATGTGCAAAACAACGACTCCTCTTCTTTTATACAGTTATGGGGACTCCACTTTCTTTTAGCACCGAAACTCCTTTCATATGGCAACAATGCTCCTCATAGATCCTTTACTAGCGTGTCCACAACTCTTAGATTCAACCGCTCTATTACCAAAAATGATGACATAGAGCACGCAACCAAAAACACACATGAAGTAAGGGACATCATGAAATATACTCCCAAACAATCATTTCCCAATGTTATACTATTGTATAAATGGTTCCAGGTGACCATAACAAATACATCATAATTGGAAAATTAGTTGCATTATTTTCTCAACTATCTTCCTAAGGATCTCCTATAATCTCTCCAAAAACATCTCTATGATTCCCTCAACACTATTCATTCTTACATCCACTCATTTCTCTCCATATCTCATTCCTACATAAACTTTCTAGAATAATTTTACATTATTACATTTTCCATCACATTATTCATTGAACATTACAAGTAGGAATTTTCCTTCATGTCCTTCTTAAATGAGTATTCTTCATTAAACTGGTCTCTTCTTTATCTTTGCCCCTCTTGTCCTTTTGTATTCAACTTCGATTTTATTTGGTCTTCTTCCTTGGTCATCCTCAATCTTCTTTCATCTTGCACCTGCAACACATGAACATTGTTGAAGTCTATACAAAAGAGTAGCCATCCACTAGAGTACATGGGTAACTAGCCACTATATCCC
The DNA here is from genome assembly GCA_032191745.1 of Picea mariana. Taxonomy (NCBI): domain Eukaryota; kingdom Viridiplantae; phylum Streptophyta; class Pinopsida; order Pinales; family Pinaceae; genus Picea; species Picea mariana. The sequence goes on along the minus strand of JASDQU010031001.1, from coordinate 63,161 downwards.
CCGATTCTCTAGAAAACTCCTTCTCGTACATGGCTCATCAACCATTCTTCCATCGCAAGTCTTTATTCATGTACATGTTACTCCCCCTGTGTCACCATAATCATCATCATTCTAATTTTTTGGTTCACCTGTAACCCTGTGGTCAATGCTCCTGCATCAATTATTTATTACATGTCACATTGTATTTAATTTTGATTGGAAGTTTGCACGTTCGCATGCTAATTGTATTTAATTTTCCGCATGTGTAGGATTAAAACACACATACTAAATCACGTTGAGGTTGATGAACCTCGGTTATTATCAATTTTGAGAGCATCTATGGGAAAAATCTCTGAGCAAGTAAGGTTTTCGTCTGGTGCCCAGTTTGTAGAAATGGTAAGTGCTTGAAACTCACTTCATATTTTTCAAATTAAAAAGACTTACTGGAAGAAGCACCATGTAAACTAAGAAGAAGTGAATTCCTCAAGAGACTTCTGAGGATGAAAACCAGAGTTTTAAAGATGAACTAGCTAATGTATTTGATACTTTGATTAACCCTAAATGCTTGAATCAAATTAATGATATTAATAGCCATACACTTGTGGAGAATTCAAAGAATTTATGAATTTGGAAAAGTGGTTTGTTTCAAACCCTTATTCCTCGAGTTTTCACTGACCTTGATCTTGTTCAAACCTTACCCAAGTTATATAATGTTGAAACTTGTATCGTCTCAACGGACGAAAAAATAAACTTGTTCACTATGTCTTCAAAGGCTATGGCCCAAATGTTAAACTTACCCCTCTCGCCAACTTACCCATTCTAGAGCTAGACCTTCTTAAGAAAGTTGAAGGCTTGTTTTCTCAAGAAAGAACTTCCATAATCCATAAGTTTGTTATTGATCGTGCATTTACCTTTGAAGAATTTTTGGTCAAATCTGAAATTTGTTCTCCAAACGCAAGGTTGATGGTTTCAGTCATAAATTCTATTTTAGGGTATGTTGATGACTCTAATATTGATGAAGTTACTATGGCTATTATGAACAGGGTTGTAAATCCTGAAGATGCTTCTAAGTTTGATTTTGCAGGATTTATATCCAATTCCATTCATTTTCAGTTGTCGTCTTTTGAAGAATTAAAATCCTTTCGATATTAGTCATATCTCTTCTTTTTAATTCCTTTTTCTTAGTCCGATTTTTATGAGAAAAGAGGTCTTGAGTTAATTAAGAAGGATGATTATGGGAAAGAGTTTCATGTTAGAGAATGGACTTCTCTCTTGACCTTCATAGAAATAGATGGAGAATTCCTACAATTTGCTAATGTGTTTTTATCCAATACATACACCCTCTTTATGGGACAAGAACCTCTTAGGATGTTGTAGCCTATAAAAAAAGGTACATTTACACCCTTCCTTTAAAGTAGGGTATTGGTTTTTATTTAAAAGATATATCGTGATCAAAATATATGGTTGTGAGATATAATCTTACCAATTACCTGTTTATATTCCTGAACTGGCCTTTTTGCTCTAGAATATTGGAGACAAATATTAGTAACTGATCAATTACATTTCATTTTGAAAAGTAAAAGGGTTTCTTTCAGTCTACTTGTTGAATTTTCCTCCTTCATTATTAAAAATAGAATAACTATTGACTTTGTGAATAAATTGCTTTATTCTTTAAATATAAAAAATGATGTATTATGGAAGTTTGATCCATATCTTGTTATACCAAAGCAATGCAAAAATGTAGGTTTACCTTCATATCAACATCACACAAATGTTTATGTTGAAATGATTGCTAACAAAGATACCTGGGAAAGGTACGACGTGTGTTGATTATGCATAATTCTTAAAACAAGGAAAATATGGAAGATAAATCACAATCCAATGCTATAATGATATTTGATGTGGATACTAAAAAAACTAATTCAAAATGCATGATCACTGGTGTGAAACAATCATCAAACACCATTGAACAAATTATTGATACTTCAACAAAGCCTACAGATGAATCATAAGCAAATGATGCAGAACAATGGGAGATTAAAAGAAGAAAGTTGTTAAAAACCACACAAAATGAAACTGAATATCTTCAGGAAGATATTTCGTAACAAGTTGATTATTTGCTTGGAGAATTAAAACAAAGGAAATTAGAAGGACCTCTAGTTAAAGTGTCCTCAAATCTATCTCCTAAAAATAATAAGAGTTTATCATCTGAGAACCAAGATTCATTAGACATGAAGACAACCCTTTCTAAATCTTTAATCAATAAGGATAGTGCTCTAGTCATTTCCCAAGAACTCTCAAGTCCCATATTTATTACTTCTACATATACAAAAAAATAACCAATTTAATTTATTGGTTATGAAGCGAGAATCAAGCAAGGGATCAAATTTGACAGAATATAAGACTACTTTAGTTGGTGTAGATCATAGTAAAATCAATGATGTTGATTTAGTAGAATGTCATAGAAAAAACAGGTGATATAGTTGCTTGAAGATTAATTCAATCAACTGTAAATATGATAAAGTAATAAACTGTAGTAACTAAATTATATCAACAAATTAGTAATGAAAAAACCATTAATAGAATCAAGGCCAAAAAAATTAAAGAATCAGAGAATCAAATTGCATCAATTAACAATGCTAAGAAAACAACTACAAATTATAGAAATATTCTTGATGAGAAAGAAAAAGAAATAAAGAATCTAAAGGCTAAGTTGAAAATTCATCATTTTCAATTTATTGAATTAAATAATTGATCGAAGCTTATCAAGCAAGGGATATATCACAGTAAGAGAATGTTTCTCTCAAAGAAAATATTGTTGCACTGACTAAAGAGATTATCGGATTAAAAGTAGATAAAGATAAATTTTAGGAGAAACATGTAGAAGAAATCAATAAAATTCATCAAAAGAATCAAGCTCATGATCCCTCATCTGAACTAGTGTTAGCTGTCATGGCTTCAGTTACAACTTCATACCATCAGGGAGATTAATCAGAAAAAGGAAATGCATATAAAATATCTTGAAGAACAAATTGAGAAAAAAATCTGAATATTAATACTTTGATCAAAGAAAATCAAAGTCTGAACAAGTTACTAAATGATGCATTAGAAGGAGCAACTAGAACACAACACTTGGTTGAAACTAGAAAAATACTTTTTGATCAAATCATTCATGTAATGGATAAGTTCATAGGTCATCTAGAGATACATCAACATTATGAATCAATTATCATACATAATTTTCGACTGGATATCAATAAACGTCAATAATTTTTTCCTAATATTGAAAAGAAAATTCCACAAGTAGAGAAAATTATTGAATTTATGAATTCTCTCTCAGATCATGATTTAAAAGAATTCTGAGTCAGGGATATATTTGAAGCAGTGGTAAATGTTACAAATGTTATAGAAAAAGGAGAATTGTTAAAATCTCTTGTTAATAAAATTGATGAAGCCCGCTGTCAATTATCAAATTTAAAAGGCAATTAAGGTAAATCAGAAAGTTTGGTTTACCAACTCCTTGGGAAATTGATCCTTGGTTACATTCAAAGGACACTGATACAAAAATGTCAATTTCCTTTTGAGATGATATTCTATTTTCTATGGAATAAAATGAATTTTTTTCGAGAAAAACTAGATGATATTCTATTTTCTATGGAATAAAATGAATTTTTCTCGAGAAAAACTATTGTGAACTCATTGGGAAAATATTTTACTATTTTATCAATGCTTACTGATTTTCTAATGAGTCGGTCTGCTAGTTCTTTTTCGATGACAACAAAGCTTGAGATATTGTATAAAAATATGCTTGTACAACCATTTCTAACAGGTGTAGAATGGAATGATATGCTTAGATTTAAACGTGTTCCTATGCAACTACAACATGAAATCATAACACAAGTTGAAGAAGGCAATGAAACAATAATTAAGTCATCACTAAATTCAGAGGAAATGGGAGATGAAGGACAAAGTCAAAGATAAGCGGTCCAAATGGGAAAAAATATTATTATTAGAGAACCGATAGATGTCAATCTTCCTCCTATCAAGAAAAGTTAAGTTGGTCACAAGATTAAAAAAAACAAAAAGTAGATATTTTAATTAGCTCAGTTTAAAGTTAGTTATTTTGGAAGTTATGTAAAATACTTATAAAGTATCTTTTGAAGACATTGAAAGGGTTGACATTTTCTGGAGAGTCATACACTGTTTTTTGAGAACTCAAAATGACAAGATTATCTAGTTTTTATGATATTTTGACAACATATTATTAATGATTGTGAAAGAAGATTCAACATTGATTCTTGGCATTGTGTCATGCCATGTTTTTTATTTCACTGTTGTTGATGTTTATAGTTTGTTCATTTGAATTTTTAATAATTACAATATGAATTGGTTTCATAGGTTTGACATGATCTATATTTGATGCTAATACATTATCTAAGCTGATGATTTTGTGGTTTAACATACATTGTTAGTATGATATTATCAATCTTTAAAAGGTTTTAGTGAATAACATATGTTACTTTAAATACATTAAGTATTTTATTACTATGTATGGATGTGGATGTTGTTCATGAAATTATATTGTAATGGCCCTAGTTTGATTTCTTCTTTATTGTATTGATGTAATTACATTATTTTCTGAGAACATGTTTCTTGATAAATCAAAGTAATATGATTCTAGTTTATTTCATATTTAATATGTTTTGAACTGTGAATTAGTTTTATTTAAATCTAGTTCGGAAAGAATTAGATAAATCTACCTTGTTTTAGAGTCATTGATTTGTGTTATTGAAATTTGGAATGACTTATGCTAATGGGTTTGATGGCATCCTACTTTTTCTATAATTTGATTTAAATCACAAGGGTTGCCCCCTATGACTTCTGGACAATTCCTAGAAAGTGAAAAGTGGAGAAGTTTTCCCAAAGCCTCTATAGGGTGCCTTGGATTTGTTTCTTCATCGGGAACAAACTGAGGAGAACATTTAGTTATATGTTCAACCCTCGTTTTCCATGTTTTTTGTATACATCCCTTAGACATGCATATTCTTGTTTTGAAAGTAAGAGAGAAGTCCCATGCTCATTATGGAAACTTCTTGAACTTCCACCCAAGGGACTCATCCTAATTTTATCTTGCTTCCATTCCCTACAATCCACATTACATGGTTTTCAATTATTGGAAAAGGATATACAATATCCCTCCACACTATAGACTCTTTGAGGGCATGTTTCTTTGGTCCACGGATCCTTCCTTATACATATATAGGTTTGATATACTAACCTTTCATTATTTTGTTCCATAAACCTTCAAATGTTAATAGTCTCCATAATCTATTTGTAGCTAGAGCCTTTTCAAAAATATGTAGATCCTTTAATCCCAAAACCCCTAGGAATTTCCACTGTGTTAAACTAGACTAAGGCCATTCTCGTCTTGTATTTCTACCCAATGCACAAGTAACATAGACATCTCCCCTTTATTTGGTTAATGATTCCTTGTGGTGTAACAATTCCTTGTGGTGTAATGGAGAGCGATATCCATTAAATAGGCCCTTGCTTCTATATTTTACTGTGGTGAGACGACCAACAATCAAGAGCCATTTATTATACCATGATGAGATATTCCTTTCTATCTTTCGGATCAATGGTTCCCGATTCCTTATCATGTACTTATTTGATTTTAAATCAAACCCCAAGGATTTGACACTCCTCAAATAATTTTCTTTGGAAAGGTATGATTTTTTTGATCCATTGCTTTTGTTACTCCGATAATTTGTTGAAAGACAATGTGGATTTTGACATGTTGATTTCCATTCTAGTGGCCATACAAAGCAATGTTAAGGCTCTATCTATTTCCATGTCCTACAAAAATAACTAAACTTTGAAACCATGTATATCATAAATGAATCATAGATGTGATATTGCCTCCTCTCTTGTTTCCTTGATGCCCATAACTATGCCATCCTTTGGAAGTTCCTTGATATATTTTGCAATAACCTTATGTTACCAAAAGGAAGAGTAATGGACATCCTTATCGAAGACCTATAGAGGGACTAAAAAAAGGTGGGGTTGCTTCATTCACCAATAGTACAAAAAAATTTAGAGGAGACACACTCTTCCATTTATAACACCCTATTTTCTCCCACACTGTGATTATAACTATGACTTAATGTCACCGTGAGTCACAATAGGGAAAATTGTCTATTAAAAGACTAGAATGGACAAGCTCAAATATGTAAATATTTATTTTGTTAATGAAATATTGTCATATAGCTAAATGAAGTGTCGAGCACTAATACTGACCATGATACTACGAGTGGAACCAATGAGGGGGAAAGGATTACCTTACCCAAGAGCCATAGTTCCAAATTGCCAAAATTCATATTTGAAGTTATTTTCCCTATTTTCTCATTTCCCAAAATTAGTTAATGAAGGAGGTCTAGTAGGCCCGAGGGCAGGAGGAACTCCGGCGCACCGAGGCGGTGTCTACGCCGCCCTATGCGGCACTGTCAGTGGCCGCTGAACTTACGCCTTTTTGTTCATCTTCTTCCTTCTTTTCTTTTCTTGTTTCCTCCCACGTTGCTTTTCTTTTTTGCTTACGGGCGATGGGCGTTGCTCCTGGGACCCAAGCTGCGGAGTCTGGCACTGGATCCCATCAGAACTCCGCAGTTAGGCGCGCTTGGGCTAGAGTAGTACTGGGATGGCTGACCTCCCGGGAAGTCCTAGTGTTGCACCCTCCCCCCCTTTTTTGCACGGCTCTGTGGGGGGAGGGAGCCACGACGAGCTTCGCGACTGCCCCGATTCTCCTGGATGGTGCGGAACCAGACTGCATGGGCATCCAGGGGCTTCCACGCAGCGCCAGAGGGGACAAATCAGTTTTCAACACTGCCCAAGGGCGGTAGGAACTCCGGTGCACCGAGGCGGTGTCTACACCGCCTTACGCGGCGATGTCGATAGTCGCAGAACTTATGAATTTTTGTCCGTCTTCTTCCTTCTTTTCTTTTCTTGTTTCCTCCCGCGTTGCTTTTCTTTTTTGCTTACGGGCAAGGGGCGTTTCTTCCGGGCCCCAAGCTGCAGAGTCCGGCACCAGCCCGAGAAGTCGTTGATTCATCCCGCTCCGTGCGGCGCCACCGAGGAGAGGAGAGAAAACGCTGGGTCGGATCGAGCGCCCTTGGTGGCCACCCTCCCCTCCCCCACGACTCGGTGATGTTCGTTGAAGAGGGGGAGGGGGCATGATCCTTGTGGGTGTGATCATACCAACGTTAATGCACCGGATCCCATCAGAACTCCCCAGTTAAGCGCATTGGGGCTAGAGTAGGACTGGGATGGGTGACCTCCCGGGAAGTCCTAGTGTTGCACCCTTCCCCATTTTTGCATGGCTCCGCGATGGATCAAGTGCTTTTTAGCCCTCCCCTCCCCCACGGCTTGGTGAGGTCCATTGAAGAGGGGGAGGAGG
>JASDQU010031001.1:33387-43623 GCA_032191745.1 Picea mariana | reverse complement strand
TGGGATCCGGTGCATTAACGCTGGTATGATCGCACCCGGAAGGATCACACCCGCTCCCCCTCTTCAATGGGCATCGTCGAGTCGCGTGGGAGGGGTAAAAGCCCTCTATCCATCGTGAAGCTCGCCACGAAGCTGTGCAAAATAGGTGGGGAGGGTGCAACACTAGGACTTCCCGGGAGGTCACCCATCCCAATACTACTCTAGCCTAAGCACGCTTAATTGCAGAGTTCTGATGGGAGATGTTGTTCCTGAGTCAGTACTTAAGGCTCAAAAGTACAGTGTCAAGGCATCCGAAAGTTCGAAAGGTCAATAAAAGGATTATACTAACCTTCAGAATAGGAAACTTAATGAAGGTTTCTACGTTCTCGCTGCATGAAATTTTCAATTCAGATGAAATAAAAAGAAACGTTTGCATGAAAAAACGAAATAAGAATGCAAGGTGAAGGCCCTTTCCTGTAACTGTGTTGTTTTTGGTAAAAATAACGTGAGATGGGAGAAAAACCTTTATCTGTAGTGGATGCGAAGTTCCTGTTAGTGGAAAACTCACGTATACACAGAACAAGAAATTGACACGAACATAATTGACATAGTGTAAATAAACATGAATTTCTGCAAATGTAAATTGGTCTTACACCTGCTGATAGCGGGTGCAGAGGAAAGACAAGAGACAATTACAGAAAAGATGAAATTCTTACACTATAGTAGTGGTAGTACTAAATTATAGTGACATACATCAATTATGTAGAGCAAAATGAAAAGAAACAAAAAACATAACAAAACAAACTTGCAACACAGTCATGACAAAATCGGGAATCTTTAAATTTGTTGTATTAACTTCCTTCATGCAAAAAACTCTATTACAATTGATCTCCGAAAAAGTCCATCCTTTTTCTCTTCTTTTTGTGATGTATTTATACAAAATTTACCTCTTGGTTCAGATGAGCCAAATTACTCCATCTGTCCGAATCCATTTCTCAAAAAGGTGCCAGGTGTTTGTTTTTGCTTAGATTTAATACATATGATACATTTGTCCCAAAAAATGAAATACAAATTGTGAAGGTTTTGCATTGACAGCTGGGGGGAGCGAAATAACTCCATTTCATCGATTCTATCTTTAAGAAGTGCTAGGTGCCTGTCCTCGCATGGATTCAGTGTACATTATACACTTGTCCACAAACTGGGTGACAAGCTGTGAAGGCTCGGCCTGACAACGGGCTTCGGCTAAATAGCACTCTCGTCCCAACTGTGGAAGCTTATCATCTACTTGTATATCAACGAGTTCAAGGGCGCCAAGTTGTGCACTGGGTTGAATCAAATGTTTGTTGATTTGAGTTGGGTCTACCCTGTCCATTTTGGAGATTTCCACCGAATTTCTTTCATTCTCCTCTTTTATGTCGAGAGAAATCTGATCTATATTTATCTGCCTCAGCGCCTCTATGTCACCTCCAATCTCTATCCCTAACTGCTCGCCATTTATGTTATTGACAGCCTCTGCTAACGAATTTGTCACTTTTTGAGCCTGCTCCTTGCTTAAAGTGATATCATGTTCCCAATTTTTTAACAAGATATTTCCCCTGGTTTGTTCGGCAATGGTGAGCCCGGGAGGCCTTGAAAACCTGTTGTTGGTCGCTCTTACTGCCTCTTGGAAAGCGACCCGAGCAGATTCTGCGTTCCTTTCTTTGTTTATCAGATTCTCGGAGATCTGATGAATTAACAAGCAGTCTTCTCGAATCTCACCTACTTTGTTTAGCAGGTTCTTTTTAGCAGAGGATATCCTGCTCCGAATATCAGTTGCTCGAGATTTAACGATCTCTATGTCAACCGCCTTGCTTTTTGCGGCCTCCAACAGAGTCTGCAGCTGTGTAATCGTATCCCTCTGCTGGCCCGATTGTACCCGACCATCTCGGATTGTAGAATTTGCTTGTTCCAGCTTGGTCTTGAGGACTTGGATTTCTTGTTTATCGGCCAATCGGGCCATCTCTATTTCTCCGCTCGCTTGACTCTTAGCGCTCTCTGCCGCCGAAGCCACCCTGGCTTTAAGAGTCTTGATCAGGCGATTTTTTTCTTTGAGCTGCTTCTTTAACATTTCGACCGAGAATTGATTTGCCGTCGCATATGCTCCTAGTGTTCCTGCAATCTCTGTGGCAAATTCATCTCTCTTTTTATTCATCCCATTGGTCATCACTTTGAATTTTTTAACAGTGGATTCTCCTTCTTGATAAAATTCTCGCTTCACCACAGCTTTCCTCTTCTTGTCAAAGAAGAATTCATTAGGAGGGAGTTCCTCTGCCCTTATAGGTCTCAGTTCTTCACCAAATATCCATCCCTCACTAACGCCCCCCTGTGTCGACTGCAAGGGTGTGACAGAGGTGATGGGTTGCCCGATCTGCTTCGCAGCCTTCCCTGGTGTGCTGAGTGGATCTTTCTCTTTCGGGGGATCGGAGGGCTTCGTCCCTGCCTCCGGATTCTGAGTCTCTGGTGGGTCCGTGTCCTCTATTTCCCCCTCCGGACTATGCTCCTTGGGAGGTTCAGTAGTCTCTTTTTCTGTTTCGGGATTCTTCTCCTGCTCAGGACTCTTCTCCTTGTCTAGATTCTTCTCCTGCTCAGGACTCTTCTCCTTTTCGATACTCTTCTCCTGCTTAGGATTCTTCTCTTGCTGCCCCTCCTGACGTTTTTCGGGGTTGGAAGTTTGCCCCTCAAAACTTTCAGCCTCCTTTTCTTTATCCTTGGGAAGTCCCAAACCTCCTAGCACAACGGGGAGGCACCTTTTCCTATGTTCCTGAAATTTTAAAACAGAAGCCCTATCTTCGGGTGCCAGAGATCCGATTCGAAATTGCACCTCCGAATAGGACCTCGCCCCTCGGAAAACATCATCCGAGGGAGAACATTCATGTTCGAACCTCTTTAATCCACAATTTCCCAGATGAGTGCTTACAATTCTCTGGGGATCATGCTTTTTGTACTCGATAGAGACTAGGCTCAAGTCTTCAATGGCTGCAACCTCAGCCTTAGCATGTCCAAAATCTAATAATGAATATGAATTTAGCCGAATAGGGAAAGATGGCCATACCTTCTTGGCTGACGCTTTGAGCTCTTTGCTCACTCCGCCGATTAGTGTTTGCCGAGCAATCTCGCGACAGGCCAGCTTGTCGGGGATGAACAACGGTAGTGCCGAAGAAGGGAGAGCAGCTCCGAACACTCTAAAATAGGAGAATTTCTCCTCCACGTACCAGTCTGTGATACGGCTCAGATTCGCAGCAATGCTATCCGAGATTCGGGGTGGCGAAAGACCAAAAATAGTGATGTGCAGAGGCACCATCACCCAGTTAAAAATCTTATAAATAAACTTGTTCGCGTTATTTTCCCACAGCTTATCGTGGTACTCATGAACAGTCTTCTCATGGGCTGGGATCCAAGCCCAATTCATTAAAGGAAAAGGCGTCATGGAGCATATTGCGTCCATGAGATATGCGGACATGAAGAATCAGGATGGCTTTCCGGCTGCTTTTTGCTCCCGGTACTCGGTGATCCTGTTGAACAAACTATCGGAGAGCATTTTTTCCCAATTGAATGAGGAACCTTCTGCTACCCGATAGATGAGAGGTACCCACTGGATGTAAAAATGTGTGGTATCCTCCCATCCGAAAAGACGACAAGCCATCATTGCCACATACATAAAATTTGGCTCCAACGAAGAAATTGAATACACACCCTTGTCATTCACTATGAATGCCGCGGAACGTGACACCCAATCTTTTCTCAAGCCTGGCATGGTTCTGTCAAATTCTTCGCACTCTTCCTTTTTGAAGTCTGCCAGGAATTCTTTGCCATATGTATATTCAGAAGTTGTTGGGAGCTTATACATAGACTGGATATGTTCAGGCCTAAAAGTCCCGACCATGGCCTGTCAGTCACTTAAGATAGTTCTGGAGGGCAGGTCGACGTGATCCAATGCCCATCGGATCATATCGTAGTATGGGAGCAACCGAGGTCTGGTTGCAACCAGGTGCATTCCCGACTGAACAATTGTCTTGTACTTGGTGTTCAGGTCGTCTTTCACAATATCAAGGTTATCGTCATCAGAATCTGAACAGTTTACCAGCCCGGATTGTAGAATATTTGAAATATACGACTAGGTGGATACTGAGCCACTCGTCCGAGGTGAAGTATCTGAGACATTGTCCGGACCCTGTGCTGCAACCTCGACGTTTTCTTTCGCTGCTCTCCTTGGCGCCATAGCTGAAGATTGCTTTTGTGCTCTTCTGCTGTAGACCTGTGTATACATGCGAGAATGAGTTTCCTCGTAGCAAAGTGAGTTCTATGCGCTTTAAGAGAAATTTTTTTGGAACAGAACGAAACTTTCGTATATATTTGAAAATCTGTACCTTTCGAACAAGTCTGTCAAGTCGCACATAAAACCAAATTAAATGCGTAAATCCAATCTTATGTATTCGTGGATTTATCCTAAATCTTTATTAATGTCATCAATGTTTGGCGGTCTTGATAGGCAATCGGGTCATGGAGAGCAAGTAAATCCCTCGTGAAGTGTGTCAACCTCGATGTGCGGGACGTATCTCGTTTAATTTCATTTTGCTAAAACTTCAAATCTCAACGACTTAAAGATTTCCTCACCTTTCGCCACATCGCGAATTTCCCTTTAACATTTTGACTTTATAGCCCGCGAGACTGCGAGTTCCGATTTTAGTCTAATTATCAATAACCGTGATTTGGCGGATCCTTAATTATATAATTAACTTAATCGCCATATCACGATTCGGGAATTCAAAGACAAACTTTTGGGAGATTGATATGCGGAGTCGCGATGTCACGATGTGGCGATAATTAAGGTTCGAATTAAGAGAAGGAAATTTTAGATTAGGCGAGTGATTAATCTTGCCATAATGATGTCGCAACTTTGCGAATCAGAGTCTTGAACACCTTTAATTTATGAAAGAAAATGCCGAGTGGCGATGTGCCGAGAACCAAATTTAACCGTGGTTACCCTTTTTACCTTTGGTTCTGGACTAAGGTTATCAAAGTTATCGCATCATCGGCTCTCGGGGCTGTAAGAACAAAAACTTGGCCTCGACGAATGCCGAGGTGAGAACTCCCGACGATGTCTAATCAAGGGTTAACGGTTTTACCATAGTCAATGCCGTGGGTAAAAAATTGAAACACAAGTTCGCAGTTTCGCGACTCGGGACTTGCGAATTCAAAAATTAAAGCGTCCAACTTGCGATATCCGATTTGCGATATTCCAAAAATAAAAAAGCAAACATACTTGCGAAAAATGGATCTTTCCTTTTGAAAGTGAAAAAGCGTTGCTATTCGGACGACAAGATTTAAGAGTCTTACGATTTCGGAAGGAAAAGAAAAATAACTTTAGATCTTGAGTATCAAACGTTGAAAATTGTGCAAGGTGAAAAAATAAGGGTGGCTCCAACATAGGCTCCAACTAGGGATCCCGCTTCCCTGTGAGGCGGGAAGAACAGTAGACCAGGTGCCAAAATTGGGTAAATGGAGTCATAGGCTAAAAACAAGAGAAAAATCCAAGGAAAAAGATAGAAAGTGGAAAAAACTTTCATTAGATAACCCATAAATTTTTCGAACTCGGATACTCTTTCCAACCACAGCTGAAGTCACCTTTGAAATTTTTCTTTCCTCACTACTAAGTTTGGGGAACGCTCCAAGACAGTCATAACGATCCTAGGATATTCAACAGATCTTATGATTCTCAGCTTGCATTAAAAAGAATGATATTATATAATAAAAAATAGGGAAGTCCCGTCTGAATTTGGGGAAATGATCAGGTTTTCAGAAAGTGTTGATTACCAGAGTAGATTGATGTTTATGTATAATAGCCTTACAGATATCCCAGACATTGCTTCACTGCCAGCGAGCCTGTTCAGTACCCCGGTGAAGTTGTCTGACCCCTTTTTACTGAATTTCTTTTCACCACTTCGGAAAATATTTATGCGTTTAAATGCTAAGACGAGGGCAATCATTTCTGAATTTCCTTTCATCGTCTTAATGGACTAGGTGGGGGCAATCATTTCTGAATTTACTTTCACCACCTGTCTCAATATCTTATTCATTTTTAAAGCACGAAGATGGGATCAATCAGTTTATATCAGGGCTGAGATCTGTATATATTTTTTAATCAGAGGTCTGTCAACTTATTTTGATTACTCGGCATCAACCTTCCTTTGACCCTCACAAGTCCTTTAGTTCTTAGGGCGACAGGGGAGAATAATGAAATTTTAAGGGACATTCTATTCAAGAAAGCTTTGATTTTTCAGACACTATTGAAAAACTTAGGAAAGTTAAGATCACTTATAGGCGTTCCTTAGCTTAGAAGAGGATCAAGTAGTTGTGACGACCATCTTTCCTATTAAGATCTGCTTCAGAATCCCTGGGGTTTAAAACAAAAAAATCTTTATCCTTTCCCAAAGACTCGGGACGATAGTGACTTACTAAAAGTTAGGCTCAAATATAGACAGAAAACAAGGCAACAATTAAATGGCTTAATAAAAAGTTCACAACAACTCTGGGCTAGTTTTCGAATACATTTGGGAACAAAATTTATGACTGACTTTTTTGGATTTTAATATATTCACTCAAATTATTTGGTTTGAAAATCAAATCCAAAAATAATCCTATTATCTAGCCCTTTATATTGCAATTGAACAATATTACTTCAGATTGCTAAAAATAGCCTTTCATGATCTGAGTATTGAGAAAACTGACCTCTGTCTTTTCTTTTCAATTTCTCTGGGGATTATGAACTATCTTATGTATCACCTGTTTTATGTCACCCTATTTCCAACACTGATATGCACCTTATGTCTTGATCTAATCTTGCGTGAGGCTAGAATCCTGCAACAAACGAAAGAATCTGATTTGAAAATGTGTTGAAAATTTTAAGAACGAAAAACCAAAAATTTGAAAATAAATGTTTGAATAAAAACATAAATATATACAGAAACTCATAATAAAATTTATTTAATTACAAATATACATATATATATAAATTTTATTTTCCTTTCTACCCAACCACGGTCACGTCATATAGTGCTTTAGATATCGCCTGTTGACAGGGGTGCTTAGAACTTCTCCATCAATGTTTTCCAGAAGAAAGGAATTATTTCCTTTTGGAGCCGAGACCTTGAATGGTCCATACCAAAGGTGGTCAAATTTGCCATGCTTTGCGGCTTCTTCCCTTCTCGCATCTCATCTCAACACCAAGTCACCTGGGAGGAACTCTCTGTCCTTCGCCTTAAGGTCGAACAGTGCTTTCATATCGTCCTGGTATTTTTTCATTTTCTCATCAATTTCCACTCTGAGTTGTTGAACCTCGATCAGTTGGTTAATCCTTCTAGTTACATGATTGGGCTCTTCGTTTTGATCCTGCCATAATTTCATCACTGGCAATGCTAAGTTTATGGGCAGAACTGCCTCGGTCCCATATACCATCTGAAACGACGAAATGTCGATAGATCTTTTAGTGCTGATGCGATTTGCCCATAATGCGTGCTTCAAATGTACATGCCAGGACCTCTTGTTTTCGTTCAATACCTTTTTGATCACATTTACCAGGATCTTATTTGATGATTCAGCCAGTCCATTTCCTTGAGAGTAATAAGCAGTGGAATGGCCGAGAACGATATTGTACTTTTGGCAGAAGTCGATCATGGCCATGGATTTTAAAGCCTGGGCGTTGTCTGTAACAATCTTTTGGGGGCACCCAAATCTTGATAATATGTTATCTTCCAAGAAATCAATCACCACTGAGTCTATTGCCCTTTTTGTTGGAATTGCTTCCACCCACTTCGAAAAATAATCTGTGGATGTTAAGATCCACTTATGCTGAGCACTGGAATGTGGATTTATCTCCCCTATGAAATCTAACCCCCATTGTTGAAACGAGGCTTCAGTTTTGACTGGGACGAGTGGTAATGCGGGGAGTTTCTGCTTACCAGCGAATATTTGACACGAGTAACAGGTACGTACTTTGGTATTGACGTCTGAAAATAGTTTTGGCCAATAGTATCCGGCCCTCAAGATTTTATAGGTTGTGGCTCTCCATGCATGGTGTCCTCCACATATTCCTTCATGAAATTCTTCTATGACCCGTGGAGTTTCGGACTCGACCAGACAGACCAGTAAAAATATGAGTGGATCCTTCCAATATAGTTGATTCTCTGAGATGCAATATTTGACAGCGTGGAGTTTTAAAGTTCTGTATTTTGCTAGTGTTAGTCCATCTGTACATTTCAGGTTTAACAAGTAAAAAATTATATCTTTATACCATCCTGACGACATGAATTTTTCTTCAACCTTGTTTGAATATGTCTGGTCATCTGGCTCTTGCAAATGTGTGTCCTCATCTTCCCCTTGTAGGCAATTGATGTCAAGAGCTCTAAGGTTTGACTCAGCCAAGAGTTTGGCCAGACCCTTTCCTTTTATCAATTTAGTTGGCTTGATTTCCAGATCAAATTCTTGAATCTTAGCGAGCGAGCGCCCTCGTTTTCCATCACTGTCAGGTTGCACCAATATATCCTTCACAGCACTGGTTGGCACATACGCGATAATTTTTTAATGAAGAACGTAAGTTCTAAATGCTTTTAGCACTTTCACCATTGCGTACCCCTATTTTTCCATTATATCATATTTTAGTTCGGCGTCTCTAAGGCTCTTTCTAAAAAATGCTATTGGGTGCTCAAAGCCTTCATCATCTTTTTGCAGCAACACCACGGCAATAGTATGTTGAGAAGAAAATGAGAAGATAAGGAAATTATTCAAGTAATATGGGCTTGTTAACACAGGTGCCTCGCTGATAACTTTTTTAATACGTTCGAACGATGCTTTAGCCTCAGTTGTCCAATTTACTCTGCTATCTTTCTTTAGCATTCCGGTGATCAATTTGACAATATCAGCAAAATTCGGTATAAACCTTCATAAAAAATTTATTGTTCCTAAGAAAGCTTGAATTTCTTTAACATTCCTAGGAATCCTGATAGTTTGAATCGCTTCAACCCTCTTAGGATCAATCTTGATCCCATCTTTAAATAAGATATGTCCTAGAAGCTTACCTTCCTGCATGGCGAAATGTGATTTCTTTGGGTTCAAAGATTGATCTAAAAATGAATAAGACTTGATAAACTTGATTAAATTAATTGCAAGTGAAATGTTATGTGTTTAAAGCAACCGGATCAATTTGCAACACATAATAAAGGATTACTTATGTAGAAATAAACATAGATAGCAGCATAAATCATTGAACATCATACATAAANAAATGGATCTTTTATATTAAATTTCTCAAAGTGCTTAAAAACATGTCTTAAAGTGCTCAAATTGACAAACTGACTGCTCCAATGGCTCCGCAGCGTCCCAAAACCCCTGTCTGGGCTCTTTCGACAACTGAAACGATCGAAAAATGAAGAAGATAGCCTCCTTGAAGTTCTCCCCTTCAACTATGATGTCTCTGGTTCTACAATTCGCACCCTTGTGCTTCCAACCTAGCACACATGCTCTTTAAAGCGGAAAAACTTAGCATTGGGTGCAACCGCGCCAACGGTGTGAACCATAGGACGGTTAAGGCGCCTCCAGCCCTAACCGCCTCGGCTCTTGGTCATATAAACCATGCGACCATAGGCTGGGCATAAAATTCGTTGGTCCGTTTGAAAACCGTGCAACGGATTAAACCGCGCACTTCGAGCCACGGGCATGTGGCATACCACATATAAACAAAGGTTTTAAAACCCGTGCCCACAATATAATACACTGTATATATATATTCCCGCGCGTTTTAATTACAATGGCAAAACATAACATATAAGTTATGCAATTTAAAATCATACACAATACACCATATGCAATGTTTATATAAAATATATGGTGGGTCAGGGCTAGGCCCCGGCCCGCCCCCTGACCATATAATACAACCAACCACTTTAAATGTAAGTGCAATGGAACATGTAACAAGGTACATTGGCGGGAACATTGGCTAGCATAGTTTGTAAAGTTATATGTCGTGGGGAGGTCCGGGGGTTGAACCTCGTGGCCTCCATTAATTTTGCATAGACATTATAAGCCAACCAATGAGGGACACGTGGCGCCCAAGCATTGGGCCACGTGTCCTCACATTATTCACTGCCAACGAGACACGTGTCCACACTATGTACGCCAACAAACAACCAATCGAAATGCACCACGTCAGCCAACTGCCACGTC